>JPJS01000158.1:0-10809 GCA_000750665.1 Pseudogymnoascus sp. VKM F-3557
CAGTCACATTCGTGAGTGTACCCGGTATATAATAAGCCATATCTAATTGTGTCATTTGACCAGACGCCCAACTTGGGATTACTATTCTCCCAACCGATGTCAAGCTCATAACAAAACCAGAGGACCTGTATCAATGGAGCATCTTAACACCTGGAAAGGCTGCATTGTTTAATAAACAACTAAGCAAGCACTCGACTAGGGCCTATATCGACCTGTGCAACGGAGCAGGAGTTCATTTTGGGGCTGTGCTAGGAAAAGGCGCCGCAGACTACGAACAAGAAACGCGACTCCTTACAACAAGCACACAGGAGTACACTTTAAGGCTGTGCTAGGAAAAGGCGCCGCAGAGTACGGACAAGAAACGCGACTCGTTACAACTAGCACAGCTTTTGATGAACCAGAGGAGAATAGACAACAGTCTTCTAGCGATACAATTACCTCTCAACTTAGCGCTAAAGAAAGGCGTGAGAAATTTACAGAAGTGGCTATAAGAGAGGCTCTGGAGATCGAGATGATGGGTATTAAAGGAGAGAATGGGGAACTGCTGACTGAGATAAATGCCCTTCGCGAAGAAGAAGCAACGCGGACCCGAGATCTTGAAAAAGCACAGGAGGCTCTACTGGTATCGTCGCATATACTCCAAGAACGGGCATTAAAGGCAGCTGAGGACTCACGGAAGATTACACACGCCGCAATTTCCCTAAAGCTGGAAAGCAATCCATGTGCATGGACCGAAATAGGTTCCTAGATGCATTCTGATCAAGTAGGAGGGCCTATGATGTCGCTGGGAAAGTAAAGACGGTCAAATGTACCCAGAATAGGTAGATTAAGAGATCATGCAAATATATTACGATTATCGAGTAAACCCATTCCCTCAAACAACTACCCAGTCTTCAGCTAACTTCTTTGCCTCTGAACCGCCTAACCCCCAACCCTTATTCTCTCCCTCACTCTGGCCCCCTTCCTCTACAACTATCCAATACACTGGGCGCTCGCCGAATGACTGGACTCCCCACGACTGCAGCTGCACGTGCTCCACCAAACTTCCCTCTGCTACTCCGTGCTGCTTCTTTTTCCGTGCTGCTTCTTTTTCCAATGCTTCTCAACATCCTCCACCGACCTTGATCGAAAATCAAGACAATGCCTACATCGAAGCCCATCTACTACCCGTATCCCGCGTTGTGGTTTTAATCCATCCTCTGGCACGCTTTGCGTCTTTCCCCACCGCGTCCCCGGGACGATCGAATCAATGAACTTCGTCGTTTCCTCTTTCTTAATATCATGCGTTTTTTGTAAGTGCTTCCCCAACATACTCAACGAGATCGCCTTCATGCACTCGTTACCCTCACATATAACTTGCATAAAGTCATAGTTTAATATTATCAAATCTTCTGGCTTCGCTAGTAGATTCTCTCGCTCGAGGAAAGCTTGTTTGGCCATCTTCGCTAGTGCCTTTTGACGTTGCTTCGAACCTTGGAAATATGGATGGAGAATTCTATAGATGCGTGGGGGACATCAAGCACTTTTGAATGATGCAGGCGATAATTTGTACTCACACTGGCACTTTTTCCGGTGGGAGGTGATCGTAAGTTTTGGCTCATCATAGGTAGGATCTTCAAGAGACATAGCACAAGAAAACAACGGCGTAAACTGCGTTGTGCGACTTGGGGACATGCAACTGTTTCTCGTTTAGTTCACCGGTTCGGACAGCGGGATGACTCGACAGATTATACTGTTATATACTGTGGTATTACTGTACTTATATCCTGGGCCTTTATTCCACTCTTAATGCGATTTGCTCTGATCATTAATCTGATCACTAATCTGACTAGCTTTAAGCCGACTTAACTGTATGAGGGAAGCGAAAAGTTGGTCGTGATGATTAAGTGATTTTGACCTTGCTAGCGCTTACTGTATTGAGATTCTTCACAGCCCTTCAGATCCTCAGCTAAAAAATGAGTCTAACCTCATTACCTTAATCCTGACAATACATCATGATATCATGTTATTCCCCACACTGAGCTATAAAGCTAGTCTAAAGACTATCAAGAAGTCTAGTATTTATTTCAGCACTAAAGTCTATCTAATATCTTGAAACAACATCGAAGCTGAGTTTGTGATATACTCTCCAACCAAAGGAACTTTCGCATACAGTCCCTGTACTGGTCTTGATTGTGCAATTGGAGCGAGGCAGCCGTTCGTACGAAGTGGTCCATGTACCAACAGTATA
This sequence comes from Pseudogymnoascus sp. VKM F-3557, assembly GCA_000750665.1. Classification (NCBI taxonomy): domain Eukaryota; kingdom Fungi; phylum Ascomycota; class Leotiomycetes; order Thelebolales; family Thelebolaceae; genus Pseudogymnoascus; species Pseudogymnoascus sp. VKM F-3557. Next base: position 2,231 of record JPJS01000158.1, read on the forward strand.
AGGGTCCTCCAATCGTTGCTGTGGAGCCCATAAACAGAATCCAGAGGAGTAGCTCAGATAGCTTGCTCCATGAACAGGTGAGGTTCGTTTCCTCTAGGGCCGCGCAGAGGTTTGCTCCGAAGGTAGTCAAGGTCGTTGACATCTCATGGGATTCTCCTAATAGAACGGTCCTAATGAAGACCAAACAAGAGATATGACAGCACTGGAGAATTTGACAGTGTTTAATAGTTGTGGCTGTGACTGTTATCGGGCCAGAAAGTTTACCCGCGATTGCGAGACATTTTTGCTTGAACTGGGATGGCATTGAATACAACTTGCCGTTCGACTGGGCCAGCCTAAAGCCCACGATCAAGAATCGAAGCTCGCAAATTGTGCGGATGAATTCATCAAAGACGGTAGACGTGTGCAGCAAATCGGTGAAGCCCTGACCCATCAAGGCCATCTCGGTTCCAGGATAGATGGTTAGTGGAAGTGTATTCAGCACCGCTTGTGATCGCAGCAGCGTGAATTGCAAGTTGATACCAAAGCTACATGCACAGCAGAAATCCGCCCTATTGTAGAAAGTATGTCAGCTTTCGTTAAAGCGTAGCTTGGTTGAACAGAGTCATAGAATTGTATACCACAAAATAGTGTCTCGGACCACTGGATTTAGCCATGGCGCATCGAGGCCGCCTCCCAAGGAGATCATTCGCCGCATTCCAGTCATGTAAATACGAGCTGTTTGATAGTCATTGTCAAATGCCTACCAAATTAGTTAACTGTTCTCCCTCATGGATAAAATAAAAACTCACAGCTTGGGTGAGGAGACCAAGCACAGCAGCCATTGTTGAGTTGCTAATCGCCCTTGAGGGATCTTGATCCCGTAGCCGTTCATTCAAATAGCAGATGCTCATTTGTGAATACTTTAGTACCAGTGGGCAAGCACTTTGTCGACTCTGAGCCGCAAGATGGCCTGCTGACGAAGCCATTGCCCCGTATAATACAAGTGGATCCGAAATTATCATTGGTAGCCATACATCTTTCATAGCGCTGTAACGTCCCAATGGTGCCAATGCAGGCTCAAGATTTGTCATGGCTGTGATCCTCCAATATCAGTCATCATAAGCCTGGGCCTTTTTGCACTGGAAACAACTCATAATGTTTGGCTGGAATTGAGAAGAACGTGAGCATGACTTACTATAGTGCATAAGTCGTTTCATCTCCTGGTTGTGGAGGGGAACTGATAAAGAATTAAATGGATCGCTACTACCAGCCCCGAGCCGTCCGAGATTCAACCCTCTTGGTTGAATCTCGGACGTCTGCCTTGTTCGAGATTGTGCTTTTTGTACAACTGCAGCAGTTTCATTCCGAAAGTTGAGGTCGAGGTGATCCCGGTATTTCGGACAAACGTAGCCGGCCCTTAAGCATTGTTTGCAGCCCGAAATGTCCTGACTACACTAACCAGATATGTTAGCGAGTTTTCTAGAATTGAGATACATGGCATTTCTTGTGTTAGGAATGAATATCGTTGGGTAATGCCTAACCTTAATCTTTCTTTGACGGCAATTAGAGCAACCTTTGCTTGGCTTGCCGCAAAATACCATAACGATTCGAGCACCCGTGATTCGCAACTATAGTTTGCAGATCAATGTGGGAGTTAGGACGACTGTTATTACAATAGCGCCTGATGACTCGACGTAAAAAGCACGGGCCTGGTGCTACGTGGCTACTTCAAACGACAATGGCACTAAATTTCTGACAGAGTAATGATCAGGGGTTTTGACCATACGGACTGTTCTGAGAAGCGAGAGCCTAACCCTACGCGGTATGCATCACGTTAGTGCTTACTATGCGACGCTTGTTCTATGAAGTGGATTATCTGACGTGAGAAGCACGGGCTCGAATTCGAATTCGAGCCCGTGCTTCTCACGTCAGATAATAGGGGTCCAGGGACTAGGCTGCGACGTGGAACCAGGTTTCAATTGAGAGTAACTTGATCTCTAATGATTAACTAATAGAGGCAATAAGCGCATGTCGCGGGTGCCACAATTCAAGCTAGCGATGTGAGACAAGCGAGACCCCAACAAGCGGACTATCGTAGAGTAGACAACCGCTGGTCATTTTACTGTGCATTGCGCTTTCATGGTCCCTCGCTCAGCATCCTCCACCTGTCCAGACTTTTGTCTGTAGATACCGCGCTTTCTTTGATCAGCTTCCAAGCATCTTCGCCAACGGGAAGCCTCAAAGGCAAATCAGTGCCCTCGACGGTGCCCTCGACAATATCGATAATTCTCTTCGCGACGCTTGGCGCAGTGGCCCAGTGTGCCCGTGCTTCCGGAGTTGCAAGGAATTTCTTCAACTGATTTGTTGGACAGCTGGGGTCAACATAGTCAGGATGGGTTGCGGCATAGATGTAGTTGCTTCCTGCAAACTCGGTCTTGACGCCCCCTAGTTCCAAAATGAGGTAATTGATGTTCCAGTCTGGATGGACTTCTAAGGATGCGCACTCCGTCCAACCTTCGAGGGCGAATTTGCTAGAATTGGAAAGAGGTTAGTCAGTGTTTTTCTCGCAAAGGACGTTATTATGGATGAATAGTTTCATTACCTTGCCGAATAAGACGAATTTCCCGCAAACCCAAATCGTCCTAGAAAAGAACTAATCTGAATGATCAATCCCCCCTGGCCCACTGGGTTGACCTGGCGAAAGGTTTTCATAGCCTCTAATGACATGTTGACCGTGCCCCAGTAGTTCGTTTCGAAGATCGCCCGCGCTTCTTTCTCTGTGGTGCCTTCGGCATCGCCTAGAATACCATAACCTGCATTGTTGACGACGATGTCAACACGACCAAAACGCGCAGTAGCTTTCGCAAAAGCAGCTTTGATACTCGACCTACAAGTAATGTCAAGCTGTAGTGTCAAGATAGATGGGGTGTCTGGAAGATCAGATAGTGTGGCGAGGCTTCTAGCTGTTGCTACAACGCAATGTCCAGATTCCAGAATCTGAGCGCTTAGGGCCGCACCAATGCCTGAGGAACAGCCTGATACTAAATCTCGCATCAGAAGTCTGATCTCAATTCGGTCAAGGAGAGCTCACCCAACCACACGAGCTTTTGGCTTGCTTTCGCCATCACGATTGCACCGTCGAGCCGAAATGTTAAGTTCCTGCTGCAACTATTGACCGTAATATTTGAAAACGCACGGAATTCCCGACAGGTGCATTTGTAGAGTGCAGTCTTTTAGTCTTTATAGTTTTACTTTTTGCAATGAATAGCGCCTCATTAGTTTTATTTAAAAGTGTAGAGGTCAGTTCAGGTTTATTTCTCGTTAACTCGCAGCGTTGGATTGGATAGGTCGCACTGGTATCCTAAAACGATATCGCTCCAATCTTGGCACTAATCAGCGATTTCACAACGGACTGTTGTTATTGTATGAGCAAGAGCTTAACCGTACGCGGTATGAATTACGTTAGTGCCTGCTGGTTGAAAGCACAAGAAGAGGCCACATGGCAGCTGCGTAATATAGCAATAGACTAAACTTCTAATATAAAATATAAAATGAAAGTGTTCTATGCTCCATGTGGCTAGCCTTGACAACCTATCGGCCACGCCGCCAGTCTGGGTGGTCTTCCTTGATTTTTGCACCCAGCCCACGGTCTGGGTGCAAAGCTTTGGGACTGACGGAACCTAGACAGTCGGGGGCCTATAACGCACCCTAATTCTGCCTATCGCGTCATTCTATTGATGGCTGTAAGGATCGCATTTCGTTGTTTGTTTCGGACCATGATGTCTCCCTTGGAACCGCGCTGCACTCAATCTTATCGAAAATCCTCTGGAAGCAGAAGCCAGGGTGGAAGATGCAGAATGTGATGCTAGCGATTGTGACCATGCTACAAGAAATGTGTTAAGGACGGCCCTGCCGACACAATGATATGAGTAGATGACCACGTACCATGATTCGAGAATGATAAACAAGGTTTCGTTTCTCATGAGCGGATTGTTCCAGCCAGGACCCAGCTCTGCAACTCTGTAGACGCATCTTATGAAGATTGACAAACCGAATACCAAGGCCATGATCAGGAACCCTCGGAATGGCACTGAGCTGCGTATCAACTTGTATTTTGAATTCTTACGCTCTGGATAGCGACGTATACGGATGGCCAAATCTGCGCACATGCAACCAAATATGAACATGGTTACAACTTGCGTAAGGAGGCCAACCAGCATGAGGCGATTGCCCAAGTCCATTGTGGAGTCAGTCGTAGAAGAGGATGCTATCCCACCACCAGCACCTTGCAATGATAGGGAAATCCAGTCGCAAAAAATAAAGAATTGAGAGTAGCGGAATGGTGCAATGCGTGAGAAGCCTCTTCCATACATCATGATGCTAAAAGAGTATAAGCATATGTCTGAGAGGTCTTAGAAGCATGGCATTACATTCGCGCGAGACAGAGATATAAGGCCGCAGAATAGAATGCTGGCGCGGTTGTCAAACACACAACCTGCACCAAAAATCTGCAAAATTGGTCAACAATCATACATATCATCCTAATTAGGAGAACATACGTGCTCAATTTATATGGGTTCTTGTGCATGAATACGCGTCCCACATATCCGATGACCTCAGTCATCGAGCCGAGAACCATACAGGCCATAAAAGTCCATGTTCGATATCTTACGCCCCATACAACATGCGCGATCAGAGACACAGCGAAGAGAGAGAGGAAAGCAATGCTCGCGGCCAGATTGGGTGCGTAGCCCAGGGGGGACCCATCCGCTGGACAGCCAGGCCCAACGCCAATGTTCGCGCAAGTTGTCAACGACATCGTGAATGCGATTTACTAGAGATCGGGCTGGACGACCTATTAGACAAATTGTGCTAAGTGATGCGATTACGCAAAGTAAAAGACAGAGAACGGGGACAGATATATAACTAAGGGATGACAAAAACAATACATCATAGCCGACAAGGAATATAGCTCCAGCCGCCCGCCACTGTGCATATACTGTAGTAGGTGGGCGCATGAATAGTAATACAAGAACATAAATTGGCTAGGGGGCCAGGTCTTCATGAGCAAATCTTCTCTGCCTAGGGAGCCTTGTCCAACAAGATTACTCAGGCCGGCCACCTTACTGCGTGTGCTGTTTAGACGGTCTTTTTACAACAGTCTCAAAGATTATTGCAATAAGTAGCGTATGCGAGTCTCTCCCAGACAAATCGAGTAATGCGTCTATCGACCTTTACTGCAAATGTTGCAACTTTATTATTTACAGTTAACTTAGTGAACATGATTAAGTACCTTTACTTATAAGATCAACTGCGCAGATACCTGCACTTAAATTGCTTCCCTCATGTGACCGGTTTTATGGGCAAGGAATTGCAGATTGGAGGCTCGCACCTATTCAATGGTCTGGGTGCAAAATCTCCAAATTCTAGCGCGTGCAACGGCGTACTGGTATGGCATGGAGAAGTAATCAGTGCCTAACCCTATGTGGTATGCATCACGTACATATGGAAAGCAATTAAGGCCTAACCCTATATGGTATGCATCGCGTACAGCCTTACCTTACATGGTATGCATTACGGTAGGATGAAAAATATGCGGAAACTATCAGAGCCTAACCCCTACGTGGTATGCGTCACGTACACTCTGACTTGGATAATACAGGACATGGCATGTGCTGTCTACGAATTAGACCGAGATAACGGATAGAAACTACTAGTGCAATTAGCTCAAAAGCGGCATGGGATTACCTGGACCTATCGCGTAAGACAACCCTGCATGTCTTGTTGATTGTGCTGTCATTATAACAAGACGAAATACCTTCTTTTTCTAAATACATCTTCTGCTTTGTCAAGAGCAGCTCTCCTCTGTGCTGTCAAATCCACGATGCTCGATTCACGTGGTGACCTTGCGGCCGTCGTCTTGGCTCTCTGGTGTCCATTATTTCTCGTTGCACTCTGGGTTGTGAGACGCCATGGCTTTGATCGCCAAGCTGGATGGATCTTCATCGTCTTTCTGGCTGCCATTCGCATCACTGGTTCAAGCATGGAGCTGGCCAGCGAGAGTACGCCTCAGACATGGCTCATTGTGGCTTCTGCCATTCTTCAGTCCGTTGGACTGTCGCCACTATTGTTCGCCCTCCTAGGCATACTTTCTCAAGTGTACGTTGATATATCCATTAGCTTCCTCGCCTCCAGCTGCAAGGTTGTGATAATGATGCGATGAATACCTTTTGATGAAGGTGATATCCTATCAGGTTTATACAGTGACTAATTTTGAATTATGCTCCAGGTTCGAAGCATCTAATCCAGGTCAGAGAGTGGTGGTAATTGGGTTGAACACACTTCGCTTGATGATCCTTACCGGATTTATCATGGCCATCGTTGGTGGAGTGAAGGCATACATACCTAACTCTTCGGCTTCGGACCTCAGCATGGGCAAAATCTTGATCAAAGTTGCCGTTGGCCTTTTTACAGCCTCTTTCGTTGCCCAAGTCTACCTAATTGCCAAGACTCGATTTATAGCACCTTCATCTGGTGCGCACAAAACAACCGAGATCCGCCTTCTCGCATTCGCCGCTGCAGTCAGTGCCCCTTTCATAGCAACCCGAGTAGCCTACAGCACGATTGGGGCGTTTTCGAACGACTCGCCACAGTTCAACCCAGTTACTGGTAATGTGGTTATATTGGCGTGTATGGCACTATTGATGGAACTGATCGCTACTTTCATCTACCTCGCCATAGGGTGCTTCATAGACCCCTCCGAAAAGGGAACGGTACAAAACTCTAGAAAAAATACCTCTATTTAGTAGCCAATCAGTGGTCTAATTGTATACTCTGCAGGCATTATCTGCAGAATTATCACCCCGTGCCCCAGTGATATGAGACTAGCTCTGGGATAGGACCCTACAGTATATAGAATAGTTAGAATAGATCATTTATCTACTATGCATTATCATTTAATAAAATGGGCCCTTACAGATGTGACCCTAATGTTGACCAAGGTCGATCACTTATGGGGCATCGATGCATTGAGTCTTCGTCTTGAATTGATTGATTGAAGAGCGTCCCTTTCGCTATTATAACTACTCTCTATACTGTAGAATTCTACCCCTGAGCTAACCTCGCGTAGTTATGACATAACCTGGAGGAACGTCCGTGGACCAGTCCAGCCATGCGGTCCGTCCCAGTCCCCGTGCACGCGTCAGGTACGCGCCAGAACTCGACGTGTTCTGTAATAGATCATGTGCTGCCAGCTTTAATAAACAAATTTTCGTTGTGGATTGCTTTGCAACCTCTTCTTACTTGTCGATGTTCTTGGCATTTCACCACCTCTATCTTCACTGAGGCAGAATATTTCATATTTCCTTTTCTGTTCTGTTTCTATTTCTAACGTAAGGTAGTGGGTACAGTTCGCTGATATTGAGCTCCATGGTTGATTCTGGAAACTAGGTTTTGCATTTAATGGGGTAATCATCGCGGTGTGTATCAGTTAGTTTCTCCTGCACAGTAGATTGATTATGTGGCGTGGACCAACTCTGTCGCCGTGGTTATATAGTACTCGTAAGCACTGAGAAGATTATGCTACATTCAGGCGGCTCTCCGTAAGACCTTGTCATTTCTGCGTCACCACACACATTCAAAATAGTCATTGAAGCTTGCCTCAGGAAGCCCATATTTCCTAGCTGGAAAGCTGGCGCGTCTGACCAGTGACAGATGACATTTCGGATGATTGGGAAAGCGGGTTTAGTTGAATACTTCGTCTCAACACTCGAGCACAGCATGTGCAAGTTCAAAGCATACCACGCATAGTCCTTAAGTCATTTGTATTGTGGAGATGTTCATTGAAGCCTCTCACCCACTACTCCGAATGATGATCATGGCAGGAATACAACTCCCGATACGTCAAGCTCAGGGCAATATGAACGCTCAGTCTAGACTAAAGAGAGGAGAGGAGAAAAATAGGACCTCGTGAGGAGGGGTCAGAGGTGGTCATATATCTCTCGTCACGGAGCGGTTAAACGTGTTGCCGACTGCGAAGCCACCAGATCATACCTGCGCAAACTGTCGGCCTTTGCTCATTGGATAGTTCGAACGCACGACCTCCGGATACATATCTATCCCGCCCAGAATGGAATCAAGGCGTAATCCCCACATCATAATGGCCACCTGCGAATCTGAGCCAGGGGGTGATATCGGCGAGACCAACATACAAACCTTCAAGAGCGTCACAGAACTAAACGAATGTAGCAAACGTACCGGAAAGGATTTCCGCAACAATCTGGCCAGCTCTGACAATGGAAACGTGGTTAGGCATTTGCTTCGGTGCATTTCTTCAAGCACCTTGAAGTAATGAACCACAATATTAGCGAACGTGTTACTGGTGCAAATCTTTCGTCAATCTGAAAACTAAGACTACATTCTTTTCAAATCGCACGTCTAATTGCTACCTATGCTGGAGTGAGGTAAATGGGCTACAATTTTGGAAAGAGCAGCGATCTGCTGGTTACCACCCGGTGATACTAGTGTTGACGACACACCTTAATTTTCTGCTGCAAAGTGTTACCTCGCACAACTAAAGAACTACAACCACGTAAATA
>JPJS01000168.1:0-28245 GCA_000750665.1 Pseudogymnoascus sp. VKM F-3557
GCGCCAACTTCGGCTTCCAGTCCGCTGTTGGAACACCCGCCGCATCTCGCGCCGGGAGCATCAAGGCCGCTAAGCCAGCAGGAGAGAAGAAGAGCTTGAAGAACAAGGTCAAGAGTGTTCTGAACAAGGGCACCGAGGACTACTGGTCGGGAGCTGTACAGAATGCCAAGTTCGGCCTTGTGGCGCCACCTGTCGCTGCCCGCCATTAGAGCTGTTTCCGACTGAATTGAGACGAGATGGAGACAATTGAAGAGAAGATTCATTGGGCGGCGTTTATTTTTCTTTACACCACAACGATCACCACGACACTATACACCACAGAGCATTGCCGGGGCAGCTGCGGCAACTTTTATTTGCTTGCATTTTCAACTTGGGCGCAGAATAGCGCGGATATATCACTTTTGTCGATTATAGACAGCTTGGGAATAGAGAGAGTCTAGTAATAGGGGGAGAGAAGAGGATTAATGCGGGGGATAGTTAATAATTACTTTAGGGATACCAGAGACATATACATTTAAACTTGAAATAAAGCTCCTTATCATTATGTTTCATTTTGCATGCTGTTTCTCATATGTTGAGATCAGCAGGGACATCTCTTTAGTCGGCTGTAAGACAGTTGTGCGCTGTCCTTTTCTTGTTTTTGCGCAACGCCACAAATTTTGGCGCGCCATTTCATACAAATGCAGCTACGCCACACATGTTGCACAACTATATTTCTGGATATAATTTATTATTAGAGAATTAGAATACTTCCATCATAAAGTGATACTGAAGAAGGCTTTTATCCTCCCTGCCCCGCAATGTCAGTATCCAACATCGATCAGCCAGCTCGTAACCAATGATAGGGTTACCACAGAAAAACACGCCGACCTTTCTCTTTTTATTCTGAAATCCATCGCCACTAACAAGTAGCTTTCTCATCCTTTCATAATGATCATCCATAACCAGTGCCAAATCCGGCCGCCCGAAGTTTGTTGGGTTCAGTAAGCCAGTTAGTCGAGATTCAGGATGTTCCTCTGTCCGATGTATTTCTAGGAGGAACCGAAAAACATGAGTCGAAATGTTCTTTCGCTTTTGTGTTACGTGAGTTGTAATTTGAATATCTACCTGGGGGTTGTGATGGAGCTGAGAGGACAAGGGACAGGAAATGCTATTCAAAAGGTCCGAAAACCACAATAGCGAGTTCCATTCCTTCACAATCCAGTGGAAGTCGACGGTCCGATTGTTTACGGGTCGCAAACTAGGCGTGTTCTGACCTGTATCGATTGTGGAAACCGTGGCTTGGTTTATATAAGAATCGGGGAAACCTTCAGTCGATGCTAATGGCATCGCAGAGGATGGTAGTAGCTTGTCCGCTTTAGTTTGCATATCTTTTAATATTCCAGAAAAAGGAGTAACTCCGATTCCAGATCCGATGATGAGGCTATGGTCGAATTCATAGAAGCGCTGAGCTGGAGCACCGAAAGGACCGTCGATACCTACGCAGCGGAGGCTCTGCCCCGTTTCTTTCTGCAAATCTCGTAATCTTGAGCTCCAATTACCGTCTGTTTTAATGTGGATTTGGATAGTATTGCCTTCACAGATGGCGATGGTGAAAGGGTGCCATTGAAAGCATGATAGTTGCGGAACTTGAAGTAGAACGTACTGTCCGGCTTGATATGGCCAAAGTCGGCGTTCTGGGATTGTGGCTTTGATGCAAACCGTCTCGGCATCCAAAACGTCCATCTCTGCTGGAATGCGATGGAAGCCAACTAGCAGACGGTGGGCTCTTTCTAAAAAGACAAGAAGGGTAGGGAATGCGAGCCAGTATCCAAGCATAGGGAACTGCAATAAGGCGTCTAGACCATGTGCTATGAGAAACCCAATCATTGGAAACATTAGCAAGTGGACTAGCTGGAAGACCTCAAAGTTCCATTTCCTAACAGGTGGTATGCTGAAGAGCGTTATTATCCAGAATATTCCTAGGGCAGCAATTCCGGTCCACCCTGGGAGGGAGGAAGCGTAGTCACGGTAGGAGCGAGGCACGGCATCTTCACCGAAGATAGCGGCAACGTTATCCTGCTGCGCTGGCCTGCTCCCGTACAGAAAGGTGCCCGTTAGATGACCAATGGCGTGCAGAGTGGCCAGGGCCAATGCAACAATAGAAATTTTTATGTGAAACGCGTGAGTTTTGTCCCAGTTAATAAAATGCGAGATGGCCGACGATCGTCTTGCGAAAGTAGGGAGATACTTTGACATGGAGACTATGAGGAAAAACATAGTTGGATACACTGAATTCCATATCAGCACTCTCATTATTTCAGGGGTGATAGATCAGGTTCCAACATACAAGCGCCAGCTGTTGTCTTAGACAACACAACTCCCCATCCCAAAGCAGCGCGCCATTGAGTCTCAGTAATGTATTTGACCATTTGCCACGTTCCAAAGGCGACCTGTGTCGACACAACAAATGTGATGAACAGAATTTCAGGACCTTTAACCGCCCAATAGGCTCGCAGTCTTCGCGCCAGAGGGACTGATTTCATATAATTTCTATTGCTTTGCTCGGCTCTCCTATCCGGCTTCAAAGAAGGGACTTTCCATCCCTTAACTACGTCTGCGAGGTCGGATCGAGAGATTGGATAGGTGCTCCATCCAATCACACTGCGTAGAAACTGATGGCGATGCTCATCATCCACGTCTTTGTGGTGTAGATGATGCGATTTTGCTCTTGGCGCGATCTCGTTGTGGACTTGATCTAGTTTCAATTCAATCTCTTCATAGTCAACAAACCCATCGTTGTTTTTGTCCAAGTCATTAACGAACTCTTCAACCTCTCCGTCCGTTAAATACTGGACAGACTCCATTGGCTTAGCATTGCCGACGTAATAAAGATAGGTTGCAAGCTGCTAGATATGATTGTTGTGGGTTATACTACTTGCGCCTAACAATGGATTATATACTTCAAGTTTATGCCAATACACGCGCATCCCTTATTTCTATAACTTATCTCCTTAGCCTCTAACGACCGGACGACCAGTTGTGGTTAGTGTATACAGTGTCATATTTTAATTCGTTGGCAACTCTCCCATACTTGAATGCGTCGGCGTCATCATGAAGTAAGTGAGCGTTCGACAGACTACAACGGCGTCACTGCATGATGTCACACCACCACAAACTTCGTTCTACAGTCGTTTACTAATAAAAGCCTCAGCATTGTCGATGTAGACGGGACAAAGTATTTGGATTTCTAGGTGCTGAGAATATAGTTTGGCAATTGGGATGGCTCACGTTTATTAGTTACGCTCAAATCGCATCTATCCTAGATGGCGAGAACAATGAGACTCTCATCAAGGCCTCAAGGTCACCAGAGATGATCTGCACTCTTGTTAACCGTAGTTAATCCTAACGATTACATCTTTAGACTTTTTGCTTTTCTTTAGCTACGCTGTTTCTAATTTACAACCACAACTAGTGCAGAACTTATCGCTCGCCCTGCAACCACCACCACAATGTCTGCAATACTTCTCCGCGTTAACATCTCCTTTAACATTGCTATATACTGGCGGAGACTCAACACGTCCATTCTGCGTCCCGCTTTCTCTTCCTTGAACTTGCTCAACGCGCTGCCTCTCCTTTGCGATAGCTTCATCGATAGCGGCTTGCATACGTCTCTCTCTATCTTCTTCGTCGCGCCTTCTTAGCTCGTTTGCCATCTGGTTGTTCTGATGATACTGTTCTTGGCGTGCCACTTCGTGTCTGGCGGACGACCGTGATGCCCCCAAGATTAATGCTGTGCCTAGCAGCGGGCTAGCCATCATTGGTCTTCTGCGACGCCCAAACATTTCGAGTCCGATAGGGCTATTAGCTCGTTTGTTTTAAGCTCGAGATTCTTATTTACCAGATTGTAGCAGGTAATCTCAAGAATGTAGTGCAAGTTTGTCTTTAATCACTTATTTGCTATAAGCTTATACTGGAGGACGTAAAGATGCATGCTTAGATCGTGTGAAGCAAATTATAACGATTCTTATATAGATATGTTGGTAGCCTATTGCGGAATGTTAAAGCTAATGCCCATACCATGGTTAGAATTATCAACCTGTGAGAATCCGTTGGGATTAACTATGCTTCTTGTCACTCCAAAGAATTCTCAGACGTCATTTAATTTCAGCGTACTTATGATTTGGTCTTCAGTATAAAAGGATGACCCAACTTGATCTTAGAACGCATTTACGGTTACGTCTCAGTGGCGCAGCATCGGGTAATATTCCCTTATTAGTTGATCTCTCCGAACTGAAAGAGGGGGCAGACATTTTCGCTTCCACCATAGTCGATTCATAATGTTGCTGTATCGGTGAGTCGATCAGCCACTTACGACACTCCAAAAACCTCGAGCTTAGATTGCTCTATTCAACTTGCTAAGTTAGACTTCAACCTTGCCTAGTTCTGGCCATTTTTGCTTTATGGTAGAGGATTCTTGAGTCTGGCCCGCCCTAAGGAACACGGAAATACTGGGTCCATACCCGAACGAAAATACCTGTTGGCATCCATGTAGATAAATGAGGCCCAAGTGTATAACTTGACAGTAGACCCATTCTAACTACTAAGTCCTGATAACACCCTAACCTTTAATTTTAAAACTACACTAATTAAACAGATAAACTCAGATCAGTAGCCATGGGTTCTGGATCAAGAGTTATTTCGGTCATCTTTCGGCTTATGCAGCTTGTCTCCGCCGCTGTTGTCGCCGGCACCCTAGGACATTATCTACATAACATCCATGAGGCAGGTGTTGGCAGTAACCGTCGAGTCGTGTATGCGATCGCCATCGCAGGCATATCCATATTCTTCGCCTTGGTCTTGACGCCACCTCTAACCTACTCATTTTATGCCTTTCCCTTAGACTTCGCAATCTTTGTCTGCTGGATGGTTGCCTTTGGACTTCTTGTCAATGTAAGAAAAAACTTTACTTTAACACCGAATATTATATTATTCCATCACTAAAGTAACATGTCAATAGCTTGTTGGAAGCCGAGGCTGCAATTCAACTTGGTTTAGGACCAACTGGGGCTGGGCTTGGGGTAGATGGTATCGAGTAGGCACAGCAGAACAGGTTGGACATCCTGGATGTAGCAGCTGGAGAGCAGCTATCGCATGGGCTTTTATCGGAGGATTCTTCTGGCTTCTTAGTTTCTTACTAGTGAGATTTCCTATCTTGGGATTCCCATGTTGCCCATTTTCACAAATTACTAATAACATCGAAGGGAATTATCGTTTTAAGTCGAATGCGCGGTCGAAAGTATGAAGACTCTACGCATATTAAAAGACAAGAGAAGAACCACATGGCTAGTGGGGTGACGCCTATATATCCTCATGAAACCGTCAATGGCACGGAAGAAGTTACTCAAAATCAAGAAAGGTTAGGTGGGCAGAGAACATTTGTCCAATCGCAAGAACAGGCTGGTTGCAGCCAGTGCGGAACTCTGGGCAGGTTAGGGACTAGGTTCTGCAGCAATTGCGGTTTTGAGCGAACGGCAGCGGAGGCTGTCTAGATGGGAAGTGCGCATGAGACCTCTGGACGCTTCATCTTTCGAAGAGGATCATACCGTCTAGCGGTGTCTGCATCGCACTAGGCGGCCTAACACCATCCACTTCTAACGTCCTTACTTCTGCCCTCAGCGTTACTATATGTAGCTTTTTGCCTCTTAGCCTAACGAGTCTCATATTTTGCATTATGATTTTATTTTAGCTATATGGTACAGCACAGGATTATCTAGCTCCTGCGGCAGAGAGGTTTTTATGCAGAGAGGATCTCGAGGTGAAATGGAGCTGATGCAAAGCAGTCTTATCACTTTGAATACTTCAACTCGAGTTAAAAGGCTTATTACTAGCTTACACATTTTCATAGCCCTATGTCTATAACTTTTATTTGTTTATTTTAAGGTATCTATGGAGTGCTCTAATGTTTTGAATTTAAATTAATAGTAGTTTTTCACACTTCATTAATTCCTCCTAGGCGAACTGTAGCCTGCATCTAGGTCGCTATAAATAAGAGATAGATATAATTCTTCTATTTGCAGTCTATCCCACTAAACCAACATGTCCTCAACGATAGTTACCTCCCTCTCTTTAAGTCCTCCTTCAACAATCTCCTCGACCTTCCCTGCCTCTCCTGCCTTAATCCCATATGCTTTCAGGCTTATAACCCCCCCCTCTGCCCTCAGCGGCAGCACCGCCCCCTCCCTAACATACAACGGCACCGAATCAAACCGATGCACCTCTTTGATCCACCTTGGTCCCTCCTTAACCTCCCCACTAATAAACGACGTCCACTTCCCCTCTGGAAGATAAAACTCCACTGCCCCATCCTCCTCGAATATAGGCGCCACCAGTAGCGATGAGCCAAGCATAAACTGCCTGTCCAAGCTCCAAGACGTCGGGTCGTTAGGAAACTCAATACACATAGCGCGCAGACTGAGCGGCAAGCCGTCGCGGACACTCTTTGCCGCCTCGGCCTGGATATACGCACCAAGCTTATCCTTGAGCTGTACGAACGTGCGCAGCACGGCCGTGGCACCCTCGTCACTCTGATCATCATTATCGATGGCCCACGGGACGCGCACGGAATCAGATCCGTGGAGTCGGCTATGGCTGCACAGCAGCCCAAAGGCGACCCAGCGCTTGTAGAGCCAGGGTGGGGGGTTTCCCTCGAAGCCGCCAATGTCAACGCTCCAGAAGGCAAAGCCACTCAGCCCAAAGCCGAGGCCACCACGGAGGGACTCAGCCATAGCTTCGGGGGTGGACTCGCAGTCGCCACCCCACTGTAGCGGAAAGCGCTGGGAGCCCGCTGCGGCGGCACGGGCGAAGAGAACGGATTCGCCCGGGCCAAAACGCGCAGTCATGGCAGCGTAGACAGTCTCGTTGTAGAGAACGGCGTAGTAGTTGTGCATGCGTTCCGGGTCGGAGCCGTCATGCCAGGCGACGTCGGAGGCGGGGATGCGTTCGCCAAAGTCGGTCTTGATGGAGTCGATGCCGATGTCGAGGAGAGAAGTAATGAGGCCCTGGAACCAGGTAGCGGCGGCGGGGTTAGTGAAATCGACAATGGCCATGCCTGCTTGCCAGAGATCCCATTGAAAGACATCGCCGTTCTTGCGCTTGAGGAGGTAGCCGTTTGCGGCGGCCTCGGCAAAGAGGGGTGACGCTTGCCCGAGGTAGGGGTTTGTCCAGACGCTGACTTTCTTGCAGAGTCCACTGTCCTTCATGCGCTTGATCTGACCGGCTGGGTCGGGGAACTTCTCCTTGTCGAAGGCGAAGTCGCACCACTGGAAGGCCTTGAGCCAGAAGCAGTCAAAGTGGAAGACGTCGACGGGGATAGCTGCCTTCTTCATGCCTTCGAGGAACGCGGTGACAGTCTGTTCGTCATAGTCGGTTGTGAAGCTCGTGCTGAGCCACAGCCCATAACTCCACTCTGGCACCGAGCTCGCTTGGCCGGTCAACTTGGCGTACCGCCTCAGTACGTCCTTTGGTGTCGGCCCATCAATAATGAACCACTTCAGGCGTTGCCCTTCGACGCTCGTCTGCAGGCGACAACAGCGCTCGCTTCCGATCTCGAGCTCGACGCGCTCCGGCGTGTCGATGAAGACTCCGTATCCCCTCGAACTCATCCAGAAGCTAACATTCTTGTACGCCTGGTCACTCGACGTACCGCCGTCTGCGTTCCACAGCGATACAGACTGTCCAACCTTGTTAAACGGCCCGAAGCGTTCGCCTAGCCCATGCACCGACTCTCCGACTCCCAGCGTCGTCTGCGTGAACACGTGGTGCTTGATGTTGCGCATATCGCCCGTCTGCTGCATGTTGCTAATAGGCGGGTTATACGCCATACCGACACTGCGCTCGCGCAGGTCAGTGAGGACACGGCCGTCGGCTCCCTTGAAATCAATTCGGAATGGCTGCGTGGCGCCAGCGACGGTTGCGGTGAGAGCGCCAGCGCTGAGGACGGTGCGTTCTGACGCGGTCGTGATGGTGGCTTCGACCTCGGGGGCTCCGTTGGGGAAGAGCTCAAAGTTGGGGCCCTTGCGGACGGCACCAGCCCAGTGAGTGGACTCGACTGAAATGATGCCATCGGAGACGGCTTCAATGTCCTGGGCATGTTAGGGCGGGGGGGGATTACGCGCGCACTGCGGGGCTTACGATTGTGAGGGTACTGCGATTTAGGACATCGCCGCGGTTGGAAATCCTCCTTGTGGGGCAGAGGAGAGAGAGCGCCTTCTTGTCGGCGCGCTCGGTGATGGAATACACTTGCTCGGCATACTCAATCGTCGTCCCCTCGGCCACAAGCCACATACCTGTTCTCACGCGTTAACAAGGAACATGCTTGCAAAGGGAAGCTCTTACCATCGCGGAACTTCATTGTGCAGTGTTTATTGAAAGTGCCTCGCGGACTTAAACGGTGGCAAGTGTCCCTTACGGGACACACGCTCTTATATCAAAGGGAGAGCTCACCAACAGCACATCAGCCGGAAACATAAGTTACCCACTAACATTCTCACAATCCCCACCGGCCCCGCCATCCCCCGCCATGCCGACGTAGTTCCCCTCTTGCTTTCTGCCGTATATACTTAATACCGCGCTACAGCACAATTATATGCACATATTGCCGTCAATCGCTGTATTATGGCTGTAAAAGGCTCCGTGACCTAAACATCGGACGAAGTAAGTTCCTCCTATCGGAGCCTACCCCTCCGGAGCGGCGAAGCGCGGCGAAAAATAATTCCGTGCCATAATACCGAATGTACGAGGGTTCGGCTGGTTCTTGCCGGGTTCAGGTTAATAAGAAGAACGAGGATCGTGTTCTATGCATATAGTATGTGCATATATTCAGGAAACGCAGTCCTGGGCGTGATTGTGTGTGTAGTGAGGATTGAACGCTTTTAATTCTTTCTATCAGCCAACCAACCAGCCATTTCCCATCACCCACTAGTTTATTTTATGCAGTACTGTACAGGTATCTACTTCAATCCCCCACCCCCACCCCCGCTCCGGCTCCGAAACCCCCACACAATGGATTTATCCCCGATTATCCTCAAACTTTACTTGGTAGGGACCTTCTTCGAGCTGCTCTGAACCTTCCTTGCCGATGGGCGGTTGATGTGGTGGTTTGGGATCCAGTTCTCGTCGTACGCCTTCTGTGCCAGGTCCTTTGTGGTGACAGCTGGTCCATCAGCGCCGATGACGCTCAGCTGCTCTTCGGTCGGCACAGCTTTGACACCACCCAGCGAGCGGCGCGCGCGCTCGCCTCCCTTGCCTCCGCGCTTGGTCTGGGGGAAGAGGGTCTCGATCCAGGTCTTGTAGACGAAGTAGAGCGTTCCAGCGGTAGCCGCGGCAAGAATAAGATAAAGGAAGACGCTATAGACTAGTTAGCAGTGATTCTGTGTATCTTGAGAATGGGTGCATACATTTGGGGGTCAAAGAAGTTGGTCGGCGCCTCAACAACGCTGACAGTATCATGGAACGCTGGGACCTGACGAACGTTGCCCTTGTTATCGGTGAAGATGGCCATCAGGGATAGCTGCAAGTTGGCAGGCTGCATATCCGTGGTGAATGTATACGGCAAGCTCTCCTTTGCGCCCGCTGGCACCTCCACAGTGTACTTTGTTGTCGTCAAGTTCCTCACAATCAAGGACGAGGCATGTGCGCCAGGTTTGAGGTCGGTTTCTGGTCGCGAAAGCATACCACCAACCATAATAAGCGTGATAGGTGCACCCTCATTGTTGGTGATGTCGAGGAGGGCGTGCGTGCCTTGGCCGTTGATGATCTTCGGGCCAAAGATCTCAGCGCTGGGGAAGGAGGCAGTCACAGAGACGTCGAAAGGAGGCGCATCCTCGGGGGCAGGAGTGATTCCCTCTTTAGCGGCATTCTCAGAAGCCTGCGAGGAGTTAGAGAGCTCAATGGGGTGGGAACTGCGAGCACGTGGATGGGTTGGGGGCGGAGTTGACGTACAGCATCAGCAGCTACAGCGCCAATTGCGCGTAGAGCAAGTAGAGCGAGCACAGAGAAGCGATAGGAAACCATTGCGACAATATTGCAAATATTCAGAGAGGTAGGTAACGAGGCGTAGAGTTGCAGATGATGGCGATTATTGTAGTGATGCAATGTGTCGACAACGTAAGCGAAGGAGCTGTTCGCAGATGACTAAGAATCTGGAGCTCGAGCTTAAGCTCTAAATTCCAATTTATAGATTATAGTATCTATCTTCTAATAACACACTTATAAATACCCTCCCTCCTTAGTAACTTAGTTCCTATATAAATATTTTATACCTTTTAAAAATACTATAATATAAAGGGAATTGCTTTATATTTTTCTATAAAGAGATAAAATAATTATAAAAGATATAAATTTATATAAATTTATAAAATCTATTAAGAGCAGCCCCTATCGACGCCACACGTCTACCGTACACGTCCCACTCCGCCTCACGACGAGTACAACGATCTCAAAATGACAACTGTTGCGACTTACCCACAGGCATTGACCTACACACTGCAGATATGCACAAAAAGCGGTTAATCTCAAAAGATGCAAATGCCTTGCCATCTTCAAGATTATATGTTAATGCGAATCATCATATTACTAGTGCTGTAATAATAGCTCTAGAAGGCTGCAACTAACTAGGAGTTAGAAGGAATAGGAAGGTCAGGGTGCGCAATGAAGCTATGAGGCAGGAACAGGGCTAGGGAAGTCAAAGAACAGAAATCTTGGAGTCGATCAGGATGTTTGAGTTTGTTCTAGTCCCATGTACTTTACCGGAACAGATGCGGGGTATTGGCCCCCGCAACCCAGCTAAGCGCCTAGCCTCATGCCACATAACTCGCTCACGGGTTAAAGGCAGTAAATGATAAAAACTAAACTAAACCAAACCACGGTGGTGGTGCATGACATCTATCATCTTCATCTATCTTATCTCGAGGCTCCTAAAAAGTAACAAAAGCAATACTTATAGCATGGGTTCATGCCTTGAAAGATGTCCCGTAGAGGTGATTAACGCGATTGTGGAATCTATAGAGCTGCATGACCTGAGGACCATTTGCAACCTCCGCTTGGCATGCAGGACTTTGGCTGCTAAAACCTCCTTATCACACTATTTCCAGGCGTTATTTAAGTCGGAACACGTCGAACTGAAGGAACAGGCGCTCTGCCCTTTTGCTCAAGAGACACAGGCGGGCGGCCTTCGCTGCTTGGTCCAGAATCTGACCCTGAGTGGTTTTGCCAGTGGTGACAAACCCCGACGGACGCGGACATGGAAGGATAAGATGATGTTATCAAGACAGAGAAACAGCTCACTGCTCAGTCATGCGTTTGACGCCCTGGCCAAGAATGGTCCGACCGGGAAGCTCGAGTCGCTCTCTCTCGACGTAATGGTCTCGCCTGACCTCCAGCACCGACACCAACCAACACGTGCCCATGCTAGCTTTGACTGGAGGCATGTTTGGATGGCTGCGGTGGACACTTTCCTCACGGCTGTCCCGTCTCTGGCGGGGAGTCGAATACAAATCGAGAGTCTCACCATCTTCAATGGTCCTGAACAACAGCGCTGTAGTCTTCCTTGCGATGTCCTCGCCAAGATCGACTGGGACGCTCCAGGTCTGCCCAAGTCCCTCTCGTCCGTGCGAGCCCTCTCCATCAGCCTATCGAATCGAGTCTTCAAGACTGACGAGTTTGGAGACGAGGACGGACGCGGAGTCGACCCAGACGAAGGCTATCTACACCAAGACATATCCATAGCGCAAGACGAAAGCAACTTTACAGGTCTCGCGAATTTCCTTCAACTCTTACCGCAGCTCAAAAGTATCGACTGGCACTACTTTCGACTGCGCGGAGAACTCCAGCATCTGTTACCACATAGTCCGGAACGGCGTCCTGAACGACTGTTACAACACATTGTCGAGCTGGACACGCTGCCTGCCCTGACGCATTGCTCGCTTCGGGGCGTCTATGCAAAAGAGACGGATTTGCTTGCGTTCATCAAACGAACAGGAGTCGCCGAAGTGCGTCTAATAAACGTGCACCTCGTTTCGGGAACGTTCAGGTCCATTTTCGACCACTGCACCAGCGCCGCGGCGCCTGTCACCGAAATGTATTTCGATAACTTGACCGAGCCGACGCCCCAGTCGCCACAAGTCCGCTTTTTCGGACGCGCGCGGTCGCGGCTTGGCTATGGTGAAGAGGGATATTATTGCAGATCACTGGCGCAGAGCGGAGAGGATATCAAGAAGCATATTCGTTACCACACGCCTCCTCTAGCTCCGGAGGATTCACCTGCTTTGCGCGAGTGGCAGGCGTTCCAGTATAGGGAGTATGGCAATGTTCATTGATCCTTGGACTCCTGCCTTTCAGCATTATATAGATAAGTTACGGCGAAAATATGTCGAATGTATATGTCCCCAACGGTACAGTAGCACGGGGCATTCTTCAGCTCCGCTAGGTGACGGGCTGCCTAAGCTTGGTACCCCTCTCATTCGCCGCTTCGAACCAAAGACGCCAGTTAGCAGTGCCTATGTTCCGTTGTTGCGGGTTGGTGAGGTGGCGCTTCTTGATGATGTGCCCGCCTTCCAACTCGTGCTAGTCTGTGACATTGGAAAATGCTTCGAGGCTAGACAAGGTGCGCTTCTTTGCTAGGGAGGAGGTACATGACCTGCCTCCGCAGCTATGGGGGGTGCATACTAGCTTGCATATCTGCCTAGACTACCTCTTAATCGTGATAGGTGTATCGATATGCTAATACTCTCGTCGTTGGTTACCTATGCAAAGCAAGTAGATGGGGTGAATAAATCTAGAATTGAAGTCTACTCTGATTATACGACTATGAACAAAGTGTGCATTGAAATGTGCTGTAGCATATGTTAGTATCTGGCACATTGAGACCTTGTCACCTGTGGCCTTACCTAGGAGTAGGTGGAATCGAAGAGATGGCGCATTTGCAGAACTGGTGCTGAACGATATATAGAAAACGATACTGTGAGATATGTTAGTACAGAATGCAGTGAGACTGTCATCTGCGGACTCACTAGGTTGATAGTATGTGGCGTGAATAGGAGACGCATTGTCCTGTACGAAGGGGCGCCGAATTACCTCCTAGGATGAGTGCTAGGTTATTTGTCAGTGGAAGCGTATTGAGACATTGTCGCTCACAGCGTACCAAATTAATAGCACCTTGTATCCAATGACTTCTTTGCTCGATGAGAGCGGGTGCTATGGTATATGTTAGTAAGGAGTACACTGAGACCCTGTCGTGATGGACTCACGCGAATTACTGCTCGTCTTGCATATCTTTGTCACCGTCATTATCACTTCACTCTCCTTATCCTTGATGTCGCTCCTATCCTCGCTTCCATCAAACTCGTCATACTCAGCATCGCTGTCGTCCATATCCGAGCCATCCATGCTGTCTAAATCACTAGCAGCTCTTGCTATGGCCGCCTCGTCCCACTGCTAGGCAGCGTTGTCTTGTTGACTGCGATAATATCCGTCCATCCCCATGTCCGGCCCGTGACGTACCGCATGATTGATGCCGACTTGAGTTACCTCACGCAAAATCGAATTGAGTTCATTACGCGTGCTGTCCAGTTGGGTCTCAAGTCGCTGTCTCTGGTTACGAAGGGAGGTGACTTCCTTATTGACTCTCGCGAGTGCTGCCGCCAGGCGCTGGATTACTACAGCTTGTTCGGTGATGATATTAGCTTGAGCCATTTGCAGAGTGTAGACTATATAACTTATTAGCTTCTAAATATCATAGAGCTTGGATGACCTACTGTTTAGAACTGGTGCCTGGCCTTGTGGCACTTGGCCAGCCGACTAATTGGGAGCTTTTATACAGTTAGCTTTGTCGTCGATGAGATTTACGTGACATACGAGCGCTCATGGTGATAGTTATGGGATTAATTTGATTTCGCTTCGATCAAGAGAGTAGTGGAGTTCGGTGTAGATGTGTATAATGCCGGGTGAGGTTGATATGCTAAGAGTATTATGATCTTTGCGTCATATATAGAGGAAGGCTCGGATTCCAAAGACTTTAAATGTATGAGAGTTATTTGAAAGTGATTTCTGTCGGAATACTACCCACGAAGAGTAGTGTAGTGAAGTGTGGTTGGAGTTGGAAGAGTACTGAGAGTTGAGGGCCTCGTGGATATTTATGGTAGAAGTGGAAAGGTGGGCTGAATATCGGAGAGATGAAATATATTACGACGGGCACTTCCTTGAAATCCGTTCATGAGGGGGATAGTATAAGAGTGACTACATACAGCTTCCTCATAGCTGAACACATCTCGGGCAATCAGACATGGTCCCCTGGCGTAAAATATATAGCAGTCACATATTATATCTCGCGGTGGGTACGAACTAATTCTGTGAAGCTGAGATGTTATTGAGAAGGGCGGCTATATAGAAGTGTGTTCTCTACTGAGTAGAACGCAAGGAGCTTCATGTATCCATCTCTTCATACAGCCAGCGTATTCAGGGCGGAGCAGAAATAATTTGCCCAGCATAATCCCCCTATCCGCTCAGCAGAAGCAAACGCACAAACAAGTGCGGGTGTTGCGCGCAAAAAAACAAACGGACAAAGAGGAGCAAGCGATTTAACTATTGAACACTGAGATAGAGCTAGTTGCGCAGATTTGTGGGAGAGAGCCAGGTATAGTATGCAGAGTGCAGTAGATATATAATGGGAAAGAAATAGGGGCGCGCTAGACATAGTCGCTGCTTAGCTTCGCACTAGACAGAGTCACCGCGCAGTTTCGTTGCGGGAGAGCGCCCAGGGAGCAGAAGGTGTGGCAGTGACACCACAGGCAAACGATAGCAGGCGTTTGTGGCCAACCGGATAGAGTCTGCAGCCACCCAGGGAGCAGAATAATATTGGGAAATGTAAAGGCTCACTCCAACTCGTCTGCAAACCCAGACTCGTCTTTATCGACATAGCCCACCATAACCAACCACTCGAATAAGAGGGCCTCTGCTTCCTCTGGAGTTGCCGCTGTTTGGCATCGGCCAACGACATCGATGAGAGCATCAGACGTGTCAAATCCAAGTTCCATTAGGAGCTTAATGGATATCATTCGGAGGAACACTTCAGTAATGGCGGGCGGGGCGTCCTCAGGTATAAAGATTCCGCGGAAAGCATATGCGCCGTTCAAGGTTTTCTTGATTTTCTAGATTCGGTCGATTTGGTTGCCGACAGAGGCCGCTCTAGCCGCAGCATGCTTGTATACGTGTATGAGGATGGATCGATACAGAGAAGACGGCATATCTTGCCCCTTCCTCCGGATATAAACGCGAGTCGAGACGAGTAACTCGATTGGGAATTCAATCTCAAACTGGACCTGTGACGAGTAAGCACTTGAATGTTTGAAGGGATCAATAGACCATACACGAATAAGGGGGCGGAGGTTCTTTGAGGCGCTGAAATCCTCTATCTTCATTTCTTCTCCGTGAAATCTGTTACCGAATGCGCGTGTGAAATGCTCAGCCTGACGGATTTCGACGTCTAGTCGGTTAAATAGGGTGGGTGCATCTTCAAAGCAGAAGAACTCTTTCGCCGACTCCATGAATCCGTCCCTTGCCATCTCGAAGCCAATAAGACTGAGTCCGTGTAGCGCCTCTGCAGCAATATCTAGCATCTCTGGCAGAGTGGATCCAAGCGATGGGTTGGGCATTTCACCTAGAGCAGCGGTAGGTGTGGCCGGGCGTGCGCGCGAGACTGGGTCTCGAGTTGCTTTGTTGGAAGTACCTACAGTGCCAGGGGGGTTGGGGATTTCAGAGTTGATCGTAACGCGCTCCTGTGTAATCGAGGTGGTGTTACCAGTCGAGACTGCGTCCGGTGGGGACATAATTGAGGGGTCGTGAGTGATCTTGTCGCCAGCGGTGCCAGGTCTATACTGGGGCTGTTTGTTGTCTGCGTCAAATTCACTCAACATGATAGATTTGGCCTCACTGTTGATGTTGGTGACAGTGTTCTCAGCTTCGGAGACAGTAGTAGACTCCGCGACTATGTCTTGTGGTCAGCTTGAAAGTTTGGTGCAGATGCAAGGTTGATCTCACTTTCGGTGATCTCGGTCGGCGTGTGGTGGAAGTTATCGTGCAAATCCGGGACGCCAGGTTCCGTGACTATGTCTTGAGGTTAGTTTGAGGGTTTGATATAGACGTGAAGGGGATCTCACCCTCGGGATTCTTAGTCAACTCTTGATACAGGTGCTCGTAGAATTCGAGGGTGGTCGCGCTTGGGCTTCTAGTGGACCCGTCAGAGTCGCTGGTTTCGAACTTTGTCAGTTTTGACAGATGGGGGAGCCGCGATCACCTCACCTGTCACTGTGGAAGCAGTTTATATTTGTCGTGATCGAAGGCCAGAGGGTTGAGAAGGGGGGGGAGGTGGAAATTATCTGAGTGTGGTCGAGGAGAAGGAGGAAGTGTAGAAGTCTGAAGGTGATGGAAATAACAGTCGGATGTTCGCGGGATATGGGTTATAATGCTAGGAGTATGAGAGATTGTCAAGATTGTCGCCAGCTAGGAGTTTGGAAGATGGGGGCTGCGAGGTGGTTGGGAAAATAAGGTGGGCAGCTAGCGGAGGCGCGAAGAGTGAATTTCATACAACTCCTCAAAATTTCCACAATATTGGCTTAGTATACCATATAAACAGTCATCACTCTACACTCATAAACTGCCATGGAAAGCAAAGAGAAAGTCGCGAGTTCGTCTGCTACGGGCATGATCTCTCCAAAGTCTGGAGACATCGAAACCCGTGAGTATATCCGTTAGCTCTTTCTCGTGATAATTTTACGGGCTAACTCAATAGATCCGACTGGCACATTGGCTGGGCTAGTCGCCGCCTTGGAAAAGGTCATGGGGGGGCAGGGCAAGGAGAGTGGCGCGGAAGATGGAGTGATGAGAGAAGTCGGCGCTATCAGGCTGTTCCAGCCAAAACTCAGGGCGAGATGGCCCGAGGGGGGAAAATTCCTGCGACCCCTCCTCGAAGCTGCAGAAGACTTCCTCACAGATCCCACAGACGAGAAGTTTACGAAATTTGAGACGAAAGCGGAGCAGCTTGTTACTATGCTAGAGAAGATGGAGAGAGAGGGTCACAGAGCATAGACATCGCGGGATGAGATTTTTCAATTCAACTCATCAGATCCCAACTTCCTTCTATAAACGTGTCGTGAGCCGTACTCAAAGACTTATACCCCTTCCTTACTTCTTGATGACCTTATCGATCCAACCAATCACTGTCCCAATCGTATCCACCACAGCCTCAGACCTTGCCGATGCGATTTTGCATGCATGATGCGCGAGCCTGTCGATGACCTCTTCGGCGGAGTGCAGGTCGGGGGAGGTAGCAAGTCCACCAACGGCTTCCTCAAACGATTCGTAACGACCCATCTTGGCGCCTATGGCAGCTTCTACAGCTGCGACATCATCTCTAAATCTGAGACAGATCCTCTCAAGGGCGTCCCGAACAGCTGTTAGAACTTGTCTCCAGCCGTCATCTCCGAGCTGTCGTTTCCCCCAGTTGGGGTCTCGCGGAATTGTGTTTGTGAGACGAACGACCGTATTAATGACTTCTTCGGCATCAAAGTCGGGATGCCTTTCTTTCGCTATGGATGTATAGATGAATAACGCCTCACAGGCATCGTATGGAATAGCTCCCTCAAACTTTTTGATCCCGATACGGAGTCTAATCATGTCGGCGGTCGTGAACTGAAGGTCCCACACTTCCTATTCTACTGTTAGTACCACGAATATGTCGCAATATACTTGTGCTGCTTACCTTGGCCATAATGCCTACCTCTCTGGCGGCATGAAAGTCACAGAGGGTGACTCCGTCCCGATTCTCAGCGATCCATGTCTCCCACTCATCATTCTCATCTGTAGTGCAGATAATGTCGCTTGCGGGGATATGGATGGGATCCAAAAATTTCCGAATCGCTTCAAATGGCGACCTCTGTTCGACGAGTTCGGGGCTTTCCGTCTTTATTCTTGCGATATATTGACTAAGCGCGATATCCCTATCGTCAGGGCGCAGCTCAAGAATTCCTAAGACGATTGTGGTATTTTCAAGGAGGAGGCTATATTGATCGTGTCGTTGTAGTAATGGCCTTGTGGCGGCGTCGTCTTGCCCGGCTTTCAACTGCTTCCTCTTCTTTGATTTAGGCTGTGGCGCCTGAAAGTTGGAATCGTTGGATCCGGCTGATACGAGAGCTCTCTGGGCGGCTGTCCACTCCTTGACACGAGTTTTGGACGAAGTAGGCTTGCTTTGGCCTGGCTCAATAGCGAGCTCTTCAGAGATAGACCCGAAGAAAAATATGTACTTGTTCGGGATATTGTATGCAGCGGGGGTTCCGTCGGAGTCTTTCGCCAATACACAGAACCGCGTGACGGATCCTTCGCTTGCATGGATTAATGCAATATAACTCCCTTTTTGCACCTCGACGGTCTCAAAGCCAGATTGGATCGGTTTCTCCTTGTAACTTTCGTAATCGAGTGATCCAATTCCGACCACCATATATAAATCTTTTCGCGTGTCACTGCTGCCCTCGAGGCCAGCGATATTGTCAAGTCGTGGCGGGAGGGGTTTTGCAGCCTTGTTCAGAGAGAACAATGATACTCTTGGCTTTGTTAGCCAGATGTATTGGGGGGCGTCGGTAATCCCGATTCTGGACTTGAAGTGGACCGACATTGTGTAGCCATAATAGTTATAGAGTTCTAGGATAGCCCCATCTTGCTCGTCGGCATCCTCTTCCTCCATGGAAATATCGTTGTCACCTTCTTTGGAATCATCCCCGGCTTCGTCTTCGTCTTCATCAATAGGGTCCTCGGGACCATCATCGAGTTCGTCCCCTGGAATATCTCCGATTTCATCATCTATCTCATCATCCAACTCTTCATCATTGTTCCCGTCCTCATCTGATTGGTACCTTGAGCCTAGGGGGCTCAATTCGCTTTCCGAATCACTCTCATCCTCTCTGTGTTGAGGGTCGATCTCGGCTTCGCTGACCTGGTTTCTGTTCTCACCCTGGCTCGAACTGCTAGGCTGAGCATTATATAACATGGCACTTGATTCGCCTTGGTTGCCAGGGTCTAACTCGAGGTGTAGTTTTAGGGATAGGGATAGGTGGCAGAAGTAATATCTTATTGCTTAATTAGGTAGGCGGTGGCAGTGGCAGTGGCACATGCATAACCACTATACCTAATTAGGATTATTTCGACACTAAGCGAGGCGCTATACCCATTTAGGGTTTTTACAATGTGCTATGCCTAATTAGGATTATTACAACGGAGTGCCAGTGCCAGCGCTAGTGCTTATGCCAGAGCTATTCCTAGTGCCACTCCTAGTGCTAGTCCTTCTTATACATATAACTAGCTAGTAATGGCTGGCTGACCTCGAAAATATGTTACTGCTTAGGATGTAGCAGCTGCTAAATTGGCCAAGGATTGTATATACTCCTAGAAGCAGTGGCGCCAGTAGCAATCCTCCTCCTCTCAGAACCCTCAATTCATCCTATATAACCTAATATAACAGGATACGCTTCCTTTTACAAGCCTAGCTACTGGTATACAGAGCAATCTCAACCTACCTACAATAGAAGATGACAATACACAATTAATGCTTGAGCAAGGCATTGTTGTGTCATAGCTGCAACCTCAGCAGCTATAGGCAGTGCTAGTGCTAGTGCTAGCACCTATACTACAAACAGAGGAGAGAGAGGTTGAGGAGGCAGTCCAGCGCCTAAATGTGCAAGATGAGGTTAATGAAGAGTACAAGGCAGCAATTATACTATAGATACTATAGCAGCAAGGCAAGGATAGGATAGAGAAGTAGTCTATCAGTAGGTAAGAGGGTGAAGTTATTATTATCTACTATAAGTTCTAGTACTAACACTTGTGCCAGTGCTAGTGCTACTGCCGAAGTCACTGCTAAAGCTCCTCCTGCTGCTAAAACTATGATCTTACCCTAGGTAGAGAAGGATACTACAAGATAAGCGAGTGTATAAGATGAGGAGGCATCATAGGATATTATAAGAAATGAGGAGTCTAAAGTCTAAAGCTAAATACTGAGCGAGATATCTTAGTGTATACAAATAGACCTAACAAAACTTATTGTTTATATATAGTCAATTGATAGTCTACAAGGGAGTGGTAAAAAGAGGAAGCGACAATCTCTACTACTTATCCTAAAGTAGGCTGCGATAACCAACTGGCTATAGGAGATGCCAAACACACTACTACAAGCTACTACACTTACCAATTATTCTCCTATTCTTGGCAGTGGTACTAGCACAGGCACTAGCATTGGTGTTAGTAGAACCTGGAACTATGTTCAGCAAATAAAGCCTACAACTATAACACTGGACTGGGGCCCTCAAGTACAAGATGGCGAGATTAGTCTACCAACTATAGTCTAGGTTGCGTGGCAGCTATGGTAGTTCCATGGGTGTACAGAAGAGTAGCACCAGGCACAAGAGGAAGAGCATACCTAGATGTACCAGTAACCTGACTCGCCACCTTACTCCTGCTGCTCACTGCCGCAGATCACTACCTTACTGACAGGTGCTAGTATCAATGGGAGCTCCTCTACTACTGTGCTAGATGTTCTAAGTTAGCATAGGCTTGCTAAGTGTAGAGAGTATGAGATAGAGGGCCTTAACTAGTAGGCAATGTTTGAGGGTGACCTAAGTGCTAGTGCTACTCCTAGCGCTAGTGCTAGCCCTATCCCTAGCTAAAGCCCATAGGGACTATGCCTTAGTGTACACTATGGCTATAGCTAATAGTAGGCAGTGCCTTAGACTAGCTTTGACATTGATAGTCTCTGTGTGTTTCTAACTAGCCTAGCAGTGGCACAGTAGGGCCTGAACTAGTTCCTATAGTAATACTAGCTGCTTAACCTTAGTAGTAGTGTCTACCTAGGGCTCTAGGTGCTAGGCCTTAACAAGAAGGGTAGCTAAATCTAGTTATGGCAACTACTCTACTAGATCTAGCACTTCTGCTTTGGGGATATCATTGGGATATTAGGCCTACTCCTCTATATTATATTCCTATAGTACAACTTCATCTATAATCTTGATAAGAGTAGTGGCACTAGTACTAGTGCAAGTGCCAAGGATACAGTGAAAACCTTAATTAGGTGGGAAGATGAGGTGATACTTATAGATGAGATTATCCTCCTAGCTATCTACAAGGCAGTGTAGTTAGCAAATATCCTAGGGAACTACCTAATATCTGCTACCTTAATCAAGGCTAATACCCTTGCAGGTAGTAAGGAGTAGTATGTCAAGGTGCTATACTCATGTGAGCAGTTCCTCTTATATATAATTAAGCTAGAGTACCTTGATGCTATATGGCAAGGGATGCGCTAGTGTATTAATGGTATACTACAGTTTACCTGCTTCTAGTAGCTCACCCTCTTTCTTAACTAGAAGAATAGCAAGGTGAACTATATGAGCCTAAGCCTCTAGGGAGCCCTTAGGGAGTGGCATATACACTAGGCTACTGCTATGAATACTAAGTTCCTTAATAAGGAATAGGTTTATATTGATATTAGTAAGCAGGTTACATCACCCTTATCTAAGCTGCTAGACTAGTATAATAAGGGTAGTGCTGCAGAGACCTTCCTATACCACTGATGCTATCTTGAATCATTTATAAAGTAGTGGAAGGCTATGGCTAGTGCCACTGCCAGTGCCACTGCTAGTGCTAGTAGCCCTACTAGCTCTATGTTTACCTGTGTAATATATATGTGGGCTACCCTCTGAGATGCTAGTAGCTAGATAGTTGCAGTAGTGCCCTTGAGCTAGGTGTTCTAGGAGGGCTATATCTATAGCTAGTTCTATAACCTGGTCAAGACCCTGTTTGATATAGCCAAGGTCTATATCTTTAATAACAATAGCCTAGAGAATATTACCCTTGACCCTACCTATGTCCAGAGCCTCTAGAAGGCAGGCGGGGCTACTACCTTCTCCTAGAAGGTATGCCTTACAAGCTACCTATATAGCAAGATATATGCACATATTAACCTGGCTAGCTACTAGTCTAAGTTATATAGGAGGCGGGAGGAGTACTAGGTGTCACTCTATATGGCAGAGGAGATACTTAGCTTATGGTAGTCTTGGGAGAATTTACCAGTACCAGTGCTAGTGCTAGCGCTAGTACTAGTGCTATACTATGTTATCCTTACTAGAGAGGTATTTAGGTTCATATAGGCCTAGCTCAACAAGTACTGCCTCCTCTTTGAGTAGGTCCTTGCTTGGATAAACAAGATATACTCCCTGCCTAAGTTTATTATGATGGTGCTAGCGCTGCGGGTGCTCTGGTTTAGCTATGGCAGCGCACAGCTCTTACAGGAGCTCCTCCTCTTTAAGGACTAGAGGCAGCAGATGAGGGACAATAAGCCTGTTACTGTTGGGGGGATAGGTATGGTAGAGACTATTGTAGCGTATGGGATCAGCTAGTTCCTACCTAAGATTAACTAGTAGACACTTCGTGTAGTGTAGCTATACGGGGACCAGCTGCTTGCAGGCAACATGCTTATCTATGCATAGTACTAGCAGTAGTGGCGTGCTATTTGGGACCTGTGGGATGTCTTTATCTGGCTTGGATAGGTTGATGAATGGTTTGCGTAGTATGATATTGGTAGTGGTAGTGGCAGTGGTAGTGGCACTAGCACAAGTAACCCTATTTATAAGAAGCAAGAGGTATGGCTTAGCTTCCTCTATGGCCTAAACCTTAACTAGTTTGACTATGATGTTGCTAGTGCAATGGTGAGGAGCTACTAGGCCTACCCTAAGCTATCAAGGGACTATAGTGTGGGTGAGCTTTCCTAGCTAAGCTTTAGCCACTAGGGGATAGGCAGGCTATTCTCTGTTGATAGCTAGTGTCAGCTGCCGCACAGTATCACAGGGAACAAGGCCTAGTTTACAAGTGCAAGTGCCCTCATAGACTTCCTCCTTAATGTAGACAATAGCAAGGTCTATAGGAGCTAGGGGAATATAATATACTGGCTAATATACCAGAGGATATGTGAGGTTATAGAGTAGCACCTTGGGGAGGAGTGGTGCTAGCGCTAGCAGTCTGACTATAAGTATCTGCTACAGCTCATATACTAGGTCCTACTGCATGCTAATAATATAACCTTCCTCAACCTCACAAAGACAAACCAGAGCAAGGGCCTCACTGGCTAGATGTCCTAGTTCTCTACTATATACCAGGAGCCAGTGTACTACACTACAAATACAGTTGTGGGGTGGCCAAAGGAGCTGCCATGGCGCCTAGGGGTTATTATTAGGTAGGCCTAGAGATCAGTTGCAAAGGTGCCATTAGCAGTAGTAGGGACAGAGCTAATACTAGAGGTAGTGCTAGTGCTACTGCCCTAGCTATATAGATAGGAGATCCCATAGCTATAGCGGGCAATAAAGAGGCAATGCCTGTATCCCTAGGCCCTAAGGTAGCACTTGGTGCTTGGGAAGGTGTAGGATAGGACAACAATCCTTATAGAGTGAGAGTGTGGGGAGCCGCCACGTCTTGCAATCTGCAACTAGATCCAGGGGCAGATGCTTAACAAGCTTGATATCATATTTGCTAGAATGGTCATAGGTACAAGTAGGAATTGAGTAGGGAATAGGAGTGGTATAGGAGTGAGTAGAGAATAGGAGTAGTATAGGAGCGAATTCTTCCTAGGTGGGAAATAGGTGTGTGATATGTATGGGTTAGGAACTGAGGTTTTGGGGTTGTTATGTGTAGGAGTAGGGGCATTCATAGAGGTAGTAGTAAGTAAGCAGGTAGATATATAGAAGCAGCATCTCTTTATTATTCAGCTACTCTATCTCAAATTGTCCTATCCCTATTATATCCTTGCTTTCCTTGTGTAGTTAGTCTCTCCTCTACTGCTGAGAAACTCTATCTACCTGTGCTAGTGCTAGTGCCTCTGCTAGTGCCAGTGCCTCTGCTAGTACCTCTGCCTCTGCCAGTGCTAGTGCTAGTACTGGAGGAGGAATCTAGGCAAGTAAAGCTAAATGGAGATCTCTGGGTAGTAGTAGCTCTTCCTAGTGGGCTGTAGGGCAGGGGAGGGCTATTACTATAAGTGTACAAAGGAGGGGGTGAGTGAGGAAAGGGATAGCAGGTTGGAGGTGTGCGATAGCCATTGCCACTGCTAGCGGTCTAGGAGGGAGTGGTGTAAACAGGGAGCTTGTTGTCATTGTTGTTATTGTTAGCAGTAGCACTAGCACTAGGTATCTTGTTGTTAGGGGAGATGGTGTGAGGATTGTAGGCGCTTGAGCCAAATGGTGGGGTTTGCTTGCGGTGGGTATAACCCGAGAGGTCTCCCTTGTGGTTGTGGGAGTGGGCATTTGGTGGGGTTCGCTTATGGTATGTATATCCTGAAGTGTCTCTGTCACAGTTATAGGAGTAGGTGTTTTGAGGGGTTCTTTGGGCTGGAGATATTAAGTGACAATATTGCTAATAGCCACTGCCACTGCTAGTGCTAGTGCCACTGCTAAGAGTAGGAGTGGCCCAGGAGTAGTTCGAGTTTAGTAGTATTGTGGTGTTATATGTGTGTGTGTGTGTGTGTGTGTGTGTATATTTGATTAAGAGAGAGAAGAGAGAAGAAGAGAGAAGAGGTGAGCTTGGGTATGGTGGTGGTGTTGGTGTTAGCACAGGTGGGCTAGAAATTGAGAAAAAAGGTGAAGGAAGGAAGAAGGAGTGAGGGGGGTGAGGGCCCAAGATATAGGCCTCTAGCTCAAGGAGTGAAATTGCCTAATTTGCCCAATTTGCCCAATTTGGCAATTTTACTCTAAGTAGATTAAGGTCTAGGTGACAGTGGGTATGGTAGTGGGGATATGGGGCTAGCTCCTATTGTGTGCTATGAGCCTTAATAGGAGTGAATTCCTATTAAGCTTATTAACAGGGGGTAGGAGTAGGTTAGGGGTAGGTATAGCTCCTATTATTGTAGTGAATAGGAATTCACTTCTATTAAGAGGTGAATTCCTATTGTTATATAGGGCTTAATATTAATTTACTCCTACTTCCTATAATAATAGGAATTCACTCTTATTGTCCTCCTATTACTTATATACCCTATTGCTTATAATAGGAGGGTTTCTTATTGAGGAGTAGGTCCTATTGCCCAAATTGGGCAAATTCACTCCTTGAGCTTAATTTTGGCCAAATTGGGCAAATTTACTCCTTGACCTAGAGGCCTATTGCTTATATACCCTATTGCTTATAATAGGAGGGTTTCCTATTAAGGAGTGGGTCCTATTGCCTGAATTGGGCGAATTTACTCCTTGAGCTTGATTCTGGCTGAATTGGGCGAATTTGCTCCTTGACCTGGAGGCCTATATATTTGGCCTCTACCCCCCTTCTTCTTCTTTCCTTCTTCATAACTATTCCTCAATTCTTTAGCCTGGCCCTTATGCTAGCCCTGCACCTAAGCTCCCTACAATCTTCTTACAATCTATTCATTCCCTCACTCTTACTTACACTCTCTCGAATTTGGCCTTGGCCTTGGCTTTATACTTCTCATAATTGTAACAAAATACCCACTCCCCCTCAACTCCTACACCACTCCTTTGACTCCTACACCACTCCCTCCTTCGACTACTGTGCTACTCCTACAATGTCAACTTCAAAGAACACTTCGGGTGTGGGAATCACTGATCTTGGAGAGTTTGCCCACTGGAGCACCACTGCTATCCCTAACTTCAACCCCTACGATGCCCTCGGAATCCCTATTGCTACCTACACCATTGACAAGGTGAACTAGCACTTTCGCTATACCTAGCACCACATTATCCGTGCCAGTGCTAGTGCCCCTGTATTCCCTAGCTAAGTGGATATCAATATGGCTTGGGATTATCTCCTTAAGGTGGCTATATACCCTGCCTAGCGCTAGTATGCCTCTTACTCGTAATAGGAGAACAAGCTATACACCTTCTATAGCAAGCTTGAGATTGGGGATCCTGGAGTGTTTGTCTCCTGTGCCACTCCCTGTGCTACTCCCACTCCCTCCCTGAGTGGTAATGGACCTCGCCTATCTGTGCACTGTCTACCGGGAGATCCCTTCTGGACTCCACCTCCTTGCCTACCTTGCCCACCGCCATGCTGCCGAAGCCGCCACTAAGACCGCTACTCTAACTCTCCTGAGTGCTCTCCTCCTCCAACCACTCCTGGCAGTGGCACTAGTGCTGGCACTAGTATACTTGGCTTTGCACACGATGGAGACTTCTTGGGATATACTCACTGCGAGTGCACTCCTCCCTTTGGTATAAGTGCCTATAACCCCTATATAGTCAATAATGAAGATAATGATAAGATGCCACCACCACCTACACCTACTCCTTCTAGCACTAGCATAGGCAGTGGCACTAGCATAGGACAACCCTTGAGAGTACACAATGCTCCCCCACCCCTATTTGCCCTATTTGGCTTTGGGAGACAAGTACCTCCTCCGCTAGTGTCACCCTTTGGATTCACTTGTCCTCCTACCAGTAGCACTAGCACTAGCATACTACCTCCCTTAGCCTCAATGCCTCGTGAGAATCAATCCATAGGAGCCACTTGTACATATGCCTCTCCTATCGCTAATCCTGTGACTAGCGAGTATATTATTGTCAGGACTTGGGCAACGTCTCCCTACACTATCCCTAATGCTGTTGTTGCTATCTTCGATGTTCGTGGGAGACTCAACTTCTGTATCACTAACACTACTACCACTGGTGTGCTAGTGCTAGCGCTGACCTTGATAGTGACCTCTATCCGAGGTATCAATTTCTATCCTCCCTACACTAGATTAGATCTCAATGCTCTCTAAGTCATGATTAATGACTACCTCCACCTCTCTCACAAGAAGTGCCTATGAGTAGGTAGTGGCACTAGGAGTAGCATAGGGAGTGGCATAGGGATAGGTGTATTACTTTGCTTTGTGCTTATTCTCTTTTGGTATACAGGGGGGGACTTTGGGAAGGGACAATGATACCATGGTATTAGAGATAGATTTTAGAGTAGCTAACAATATAAAGAGTTGCTACTATGTGCCTACCTACCTTGCAAAGTAAATTCTCTCCTGTGCTACTTCCTATACTACTCCTACACTACTACCTATGCTATACCCTACTTATAAGTGCTGCTTATTTTACAAAATGATAAAATATACTTTCCTACTACCCCTATCTTATAATATATTAGGTGATACTTATATAATAGACTATATAGAAACCTTAGGAATAAGGTATTATATTACTTAGAATTTAGAAGTTTTATCTAGGTATATTCTCTTATAAGGACCCTAGAATATTATTATATTATAAAATACTAGATTATAAGGGCTATTTAATAGTATTTTTTTCTTAATTTTATCCCTAGTAGTTCTAGAGATATTAAAGTTTTAAATATAAAAATATATTAGAATTTATTATTATTTTTATACCTTTATAACTATTAGAGCTAAAAATAAGCTAAAAATACCTTATTAAATCCCTTATATTATAGTATTTTATAAATTTTAGTTATAATAAAGGTCTTTAGATTTATAAGATATCTAAGAATAAAGTTAAACTTACTAGTATTAGGTTATATAGATTTAATTTAGAACTTAATAAATATAATACTTAAAAAATAAAATCTTAAAATCTTAGACTTTTAAAAATTTATAAAATATAATAAAATATAAGGTTTTTTTAGAACTAGTCCTAACCAAGAGGCTGGTGGTATCCGGGCCCAAATACCAGCTGAGTCAGCCGATTTCCCCATACAAAATTTGGCGAACGCCAAAGCAGGGGTGCCAAATACCACCGCCCAATTACCACCCGGAGAGACTGAGACATCATTTGCCCCTTTATCGTAGCCATTGAATCCCGTGAAGCTCGTAGACTGTCCGTAGACCTTGAATAGACCTTTGTACAGAATTCCAATATTGCATGAGACGTTGTGAGCGAGAAAGACCTTACTCTAAGTTAACCCCAAGCTACCATCGTCAAATCCTCAGGGTTACGGGCACAGCTTAGTCATCAGGGTCCAAGGTGTTTCTCAGAATGGTAGACTGGATAATCTACGACGATGCGCACCAGGCCTTGATATGTAAGACTTATGGGTATGCGATTACAAACATGGCTAGACACCTGGCAGACACACATAGCGATCTTGATTTGAAGACTCGGAAAGCGATTGTCACCAAGTACTTGGGGTTGCAAATAAATCGGCCACCAAATAATAAATTTCAATTTGGACCAA
>JPJS01000173.1:0-29642 GCA_000750665.1 Pseudogymnoascus sp. VKM F-3557
ACTGGTAGCCGGAGTGGTAGCCATGGTGGCAGCCGAAGTGGCAGCCGGAGTGGCGGTTGGCGTAGCGGTCGAAAAGATGGCAGTTGAAGTGGCAGCCAAGATGACAACCCAAGTGGCGGCCGGAGTGGCAGCCGGAGTGACCGTGGGAGTGGCAGTTAGAGTGGCAGCCGGTCGAAAAAGATGACAGTTTACAGCCGGCGGAGTGGCTACCGGAGTTGGTGTCCTACAGTCATCAATTGACACTAACACCTCAAGCCCCAGTTTTCGTACTTTAAGCCCCATTTTACTCGTCCTCCAGGTCGCTATCGAAACGAGAGCCGAAGTGGGAGTGGCGGTCGAGGTGCCATCCGGAGCACGGTCAGGGCTAAACGGCATAGTATAAATGTGCCCCGGTCTTATGCCGCATTACGTTAGTCAATGAGTCCACTAGAAAAAGTACCCCTAACTAGCTTGGTTTACACGAGAAGTCCCGAAAAGTGACTATGGACAAAATCTAACTTAGTGACAAAAGTTGCTAAATTTCAGGGGAGTAGTCACTAGATCTTTAGGGCCTTCAAGTGTTTGATATAATGCTAATTGGGACTTATCAATAAGACGATACTGACATTTTCAGCTCACATGCTATTAATGCATTCTTCAGCGCTTACTCATCCAGCAAGGGCAGCGTTATTGATAGCCAGTGTTCCCAATAGTATATTGCCAAAGCTCATGCAGTATGAGCTCTGCTACACAAGCGCCACGTGCACGATAATTGCTGTGTTAACAAGATAATTACCTTAGTAACAGCGTAGCAATGGTTTCGTTGACACAGCAATTATCGTGCACGTGGCGCTTGTGTAGCAGAGCTCATACTGCATGAGCTTTGGCAATATACTATTGGGAACACTGGCTATCAATAACGCTGCCCTTGCTGGATGAGTAAGCGCTGAAGAATGCATTAATAGCATGTGAGCTGAAAATGTCAGTATCGTCTTATTGATAAGTCCCAATTAGCATTATATCAAACACTTGATTTCAGGGCACGTACTCTCAAGTTTTGGACCACATCCCCTAATATCTTCGTACATCGGCTACCTGAAACCTGGAGGATCACCATAGCGCAGGAAGATGCGTCGCTCGATAATAAGGAGCTCATAGGCATTAGAACGGCTGACTCATGATTGGCTGAGTTTGACTTATCCATGCACCTGAGCATAAGTATTTCCTGTACATTAAGCGTATATAGCCTTTTATTAGGTGCCTATCTAATGTGCTGGAGCTATCCCTAGTTGTGGAACTTCAATCGCTGTAGAATTAGTATAACTTATGTTATATCAGAAACGGCATATGTGAAAAGCTGATCTGTCATATCTTCGCGTGAGACAAGGAATATCCTTTTGGGGATCCCGGCTGTCCAGTCCTATCATAACGCTAGTTGAATGAGCTTGGCACCCTTGCCGCCACCAGTGCAATTGTCTACGACTTAAGTTAGAGCAGAGCTGGGCGCTACCACGCGCTTATGGGTAACATAGCGGTGACTGGGTGAGATATAGTAAAATCAGTAATATGCTATCAACACTCACTACCCGCCAAAATGGCTGCGTGATACTACCGGCGCACCCTATTATCTAACTGACTACTACTACGTCAATTTCACCCCAAAAGCTATGAGTCTCTTCACCCCACCAATTCGAACCCCAGCCATCACCCCTTCCAAAACCTCAACATAAATGTCGTCCCACATATCAAGATTCTGAACCATCCTGAGTGACTTCAAAACGTGTATCCAGACCATTCATGCCATACTTTTCAATTGTGACAAAGACTTTGGTAGCCTCAGTGCTTGT
Organism: Pseudogymnoascus sp. VKM F-3557; assembly: GCA_000750665.1. Classification (NCBI taxonomy): domain Eukaryota; kingdom Fungi; phylum Ascomycota; class Leotiomycetes; order Thelebolales; family Thelebolaceae; genus Pseudogymnoascus; species Pseudogymnoascus sp. VKM F-3557. The sequence continues at coordinate 1,827 of JPJS01000173.1, forward strand.
TCCACAGTTTAGGCTTACCTTAGCGGTTAGTTTAGCCGAGTTCTTTTTCGGTAGGTCTTCGTCGCTTCCCTTTTTTTTGTGGACGTTTTCGGCGACATCTACACCAGTCCACAAAACCTCATCATGAGGTTCGTAATCTCCTGTTACGCTCTCGGCAACGTCCCTCTCAATTTGTTTAGGAGGCAGCATTACTTGCTTGTCAATACTTGGGATGTGATCGGCAGAGGATAGTCTCTCTGAAACTGGCTCATTGTTTCCATCCGGAAGAGATAACTCCCTACAACCTATATCAGCTTGTGGATCACAACTAAACTCCCCAATACTCACCTAAGTCTGAAGGAGTCTGACAATGCCTGTGATTGTTTGAGAAATGGCGAATTGCCAGCTTCCATGTTGGTATCCACTAGCTTCTCTGTTGAAGATTCTGTGGTGTCTTGCCTCATAGTGGATGTGCTCTTTGATGCCTGGGTTGCCGATGGAGTTGTCGACGGCGTGGTTGACATCAATGGCAGCGGTTGTATTGATCCCGTTGATACTTTCGAGCTTGTTTTTGTTGGTGTGTTGGCAGCTACGTGCTTGTTCGCCGTGTTTGCAGTCATAGGTAGTGGCGGTTGGCTTGAAGAAGAAGCCTCTGCCTGATGACGCTTCTTTGGCTGCAATTCATGATGATTATCGTGTGGTGGTTGGCCCAAAGAAGAGGCATCTACCCGAGGACGCTTTTCTGGCTGCGATTTAAGATGATTATCGGCGGTATGTGTTGGCTGGCCCAAAGAGGCGTCTTTCCGACGCTTTTCTGGCTGCGAATTAAGACGATTATCGGCGGTAGACATGATTTCAAGGCAAATGATAGAGTGGGGGTGAGATGGAGTGGAGGTGATCTTAGGGATTTGTTGCCTTTATAACTTATGGGCGCTTATTTGATTTGTTGCTCGTTGGGTGACATAATGCGTCTTCATATTTCAGCCTATGGCTTGGTCATCCAAAAGCCACAAAACGTGTCCAGTTGTGCTTGTCAATTGTCACGGCATATTCGCATTGTCAGCTCCTGTGACAGGTGGCTATGTTCGGCATCATCAATCATTCGCCGCCATCAATATTGTGCCGTCATCAAAATCCCACTGTCATTCAGACTTCGTCGTCATCAACGCTACAGAGATTTATCGGCGTGCAGCACTGATGACAATAGCATCATAGAAACTAGTTGAGGTGAGAATGGCTGTGATGATTCATAGTAATCCAAGCATAGTTATGGGTACTGTACACGTAAAAGTATTCATAAGCGTCACATCATAAAACTGTTGAATAGTACTGTATACCAAGTATAATTGATTCTCTGAAACTGCCCAAGATTAAGAAAGTTGATACGAGATATTAAAAACCAACACCTTTTGGAATACAAGCAATTTGCCAGCATGGGACTTGATAACGTAAGAGACTTTTCCACCGCATCGTGCACAATTCTCAAAGCTCCCAGATTTACCCCAAGAAGTCTCACAAAACATGTAACTTCTCAGGCACAGAGGAATGCTGGGATACATTCTCGCCGGTTGGAACGAAAATTGGTGCAGCAAATGAAGTTAGGAGAGGGGCGGCTCATCGAGCTTGAGGCTCGAGTACAACAATACGAGGATAAATTTCGGGATGTGGAAGACGATCTTATGAAAAAATATGAAGAACTTAGCAAAACACAAAATCAGTTTATCGAAGACCAAAAGACCCGGATATTAGAGCTTGAAAGGCAGGACACAGCACACATGGGTGATCTTTCGAGGGTTTGCCAACTTAATCGAGACCTATCAGCCACCATCCACTGCCAAGACATGACAATATGTGACCTCGAAAAGCGTCTGGACGAGGGTGCACGTAATTACGCGGCGATTGCAGCCCTGTTCCACGATCGCAGTTTATACGATTCTATAAGCCCCGATTCAAAGGGTCTCAACTATGCTACACAGGATAATTTCTTCGCTGGGTTCTTTCCGAGTCATCATAATACAGATTGCGCTACTGAAGTAGCAAATTTAGCGACCGAACCAGAACTTTACCATGGCAGATAATCTATCCCCGACATTGAACCGATGGCGATCGAGGGGTCGCAGATGGCTCCTTGGCAGAGAACTTGAATATGGAAAGAAGACGGATTTGCCTGTGACATGTCAGAGTTTGACGGTATTGGAACGTAATATTAGGTGCAAAGCAAGATTATAAGAGTTATCTCTATTACAAGTCTTTTTTGACGACAGTTGGAGAAGGAGCGAATGATTCGTTGGTCGTCACGTAGCTCAACCTCTAGCAATGTGACGGAACTCATGTCTCATACGGCCAAGTTCTAGGCAGCCAATAGACAACTATGAGAATCAACTTCGGCGTAAGTTACTTCGCGTATCATAGTCAATTAACTGTAATGCATATTGAGATAAAGTTTTGCACTGTGCAAAGTCTACAAATCGAGACATTGTTTGCTAATCTTTGCCAAGCCTATTGAACGCCAGCTGTTATCATTTTATCTTGGCAGTTCTTTGATTTGCCAAAACAGTCGCAGAAGAACTTGATCGATTTCATCCTAAGCCTAGGCGACGCGCGACGCGTTTGTAGAGCTCCAACTAAAAGATAAACAAAGCATATTTGGAAATTAGATACTGAGATCTGGAGTTGAGGCACTCTGAATTAGATTTGAAATAGAAAGGGAAAAAAAATTGTAATAGGTATCTAAGATACTTCTATATTATGAAGTGAAGTGCGTAAGGCAGCGTCAAGTAGCTAAGACCAACAAATCCTTGATGATCACATTCATCTTCAATGCTGACAAATACTATCATTGTGTCGAGATGAGCAATCACTGTTTCTAAGCAGACAATATGCTGTGCTATTTTGTCCTTCCCGGTAAGTCATTAGCCCAAGAATGTGACCTTTCTGGATCATACCTAGGGACTCACGTACCCAATAGTTACATGCATGAGGGGTTTATTCATTTATGATTTATGTAATTGCTCATTTGTTAAGTGGTTAAATCAGCTTAGATGACTTTGATCAGGGTTTCGGGGAAAAGACTATCTCAATGGGATCCATTTGAGGAAACGGCTAAGGCATAGTCAAGCTGTTAAAACACTGACAGCGTCGCAGCCCTCTACACCAGTTAGTTTCAGATATTACAGAGGGCTGCAGGCCGTTGGTGTTTAAATGTAGGAGGCCGGCAACAAGGCACGTCCCTCCGAGATCGCCCTTCACAACTGTGCCGCGCAAGTGACGTTCCTCAATAATCTGATACAGCAGCACCCGAAACCGCCTTTCCCAAACACACTCTCAAAATATTATGCCCCACACTATTACTAGCGCAAGTCTTTGCCGCTTTCGGTAAAGGGATAATGCTCGGATGTACCTTTTCCATCCCGCTTCAGATGGCATCATCCATTGTGATCATCACTCCTGTTTTACGTACCATAGCACGTATGAAATGTTTACCGCACACGGTTAACCGCTCCCTAAAATGCTACCGAACCTCCCAGAGTCATCGCACCAGATAATTCGTAACAGATCGTTAGTAAAGTGCGATAATGTTTAGATTGCTAAAGCTGCGCATCGCAGTCGTGTCGCACTCGTGTCACAGTCCGAAACATAAGATTAAATCTCCATGTCTATAGAACACGAGAGCCCGTCCAAACGGCAGCGGACGGAAGTGAAGTATTACGCCGCCTATTCTAGATGCTTTACGTGACAACTTGTAAAACAGGCCCTGTTCGTATAGTGCGAGATAAAGGACTTTCTTTAGAAGGAGTTGAAGGTGAATGTGATGACGTCGAGTATAGGAAGAGCACTAGCTTCAGAAAGTTCGTAGAACTGCAAAGGGTCGAAATGCCGACTTGCGAGACCTATACCTGCACAATATTTCAGAGTTCTCCCCAGGGCACCTTTGTTTCGTAGATGAGTTCGGTTGCGATAGGCGCGTTGGGTCTAGGCGAATTGACTCCCACCGAAGTTTCCCGGTTCCAGCGTGACCAGAGATATCAGATCTTGTCCGCATATGCAGTAGATGGGATCATACTCGCGGATGGTGTTTCAGGGTTCCACGATAGCACTGTCTTTGAAGACTTCATTGAACAGCTGCTTCCTTTGTGGTAAATTCCCTCAGCCAAAGTCCGTTCTCGTGATAGATAAATGCGTCAATTCACCACACAGAGCGGATTTCGCGGATGTGTTATGACGCTGGAGTAAAGCTCCTGTATCTGCCACCATACTCTCCAGCCTTAAATCTAATTGGAGATTAAGCAGAACTGGCATGTCTACGAGAATGATTCAAATCAAGGTTTCGGTGATTTTCTAGGATGGTGTATTGACGTAATTGGGGAACGGGAGCGTAGTGCCGAAGGCCATTTCAGGCGTTCAGGATTGACGGTGAAAGGTTTGTGAGCTTTGGGTAATCTAATCTAATAATCCTACTACGGAAACTTATTGCATTATACACCGCGATCTTCTTCCGGGCTACCTTATAAATTTGACGCTGAATCTCCTTCTCCATATTCTTTAAACGGCTCAGGCGGTGGGGTGCGCCCACACGACCGAAGTGTCCAAAACCAAGAGCTTTATTTCTACCAAAAACGTAAGTTAGATCAGCAAGGATATAACTTACACCTTCAGTATATCATTGTCAATCAACGCAAATCTAGAAGTGCCTCATATGTTCTCTCTTGGTAACAAAATCAATTTTGGTGAGGCAGTGAACGCTAAACTCTCATATAAATGCTGTGCCCCACTCTCACTTGTGCAAGTCCTTACCTTGCGAATATCTTCCTACGTTCTGTGGCTTACAGTAACGATATTAACCTTATATGAGGCATTCTTTCTCTATTTAGCCAACATGGATAAGTCGACAGGTCATGTACGGTGAACAGGGTAACGAAAGTCTGTACACCCAAGATATTCTTCCTCATCTACTGGGATATCCTCTCTGTAATCTGTTCCTCTTGTGGAAACAAGTACGCCACTTGAATTATATGCCACCTTTCTGGATAGCGACTCATGATTCTTTAGCCTAAGCCTCGCAACCCCAGAAGCAAAAAATAAGACAATTGTCGAGAAGAACATTTGGCAGCCTAATATCTCTTTCAACTCGAGCGGTAATTCGATCTTGATCTTTCGCTTCACATTCAGAAGACGGATATTCGAGATCTGAAAGGTAACTAGTATTCTGGCTGGCTCATATGCCACTTCAACCTCTGCAAAATACTGTGAAGCGATTCTATCAACACACCCAGAGGCAGTCCAAGGATAACCTAGTTTGAATTGAGCAATTCTTTCAGCATCGGAATAGAAGGAATAATTGTTAGAAGATATTATTGTGTTAACATTATGACTTAGAGAGAGGTCCGCCCTTTCATTTCTAAACTCGTCCTTGTGGCGTATGGGAATCGACTTTATGTGCTTAATTGATGTTTGCACACTTTCGTCGGTCTCATCGATATCCCAAATCTCGATAGAGCAATTCCGATCTGTAAGTCCGATGATAGTCTTATCTCGGATGTACAGCTTGGTGATGTAATCTTTGATCATTATCTTACCCTTCAAGACAAAGTCTCGCGTATATAGTAAAAGTTCCCGAGACCCCACCGCCGTGGTGCAAAAGTAACCACAGACAAACTCCTTATTAATGGTAATATTTGAAATTGATAGAGTCCCCTTTGGTAGCTCAAGACGGGTCAAAGTTGTCCCCTCGAGTTTATAACAATGCAGGCCTTGATATCTGAATACTAGGAGGCCGGAGTGAAAATCTACATCATGAATATGATCATACCTACTTGGCCATCCTATTTGACGAAGTTTTGTGGGGGTAATCGCAGCACATTTAGAAGTAGCAATATCGTAAATAACTAGACTTTGTTCTTCAAAGCCGCTCCCAAGTAGGATCGTTGATCTAATAAAGAGTAAGCAAGCGCATCTCAAGAGATAATTATGCACAAACCCATCTGATATAAAATTAGGTGCTAGCCAGTTATTAGACCACCATCTTGGAAAGGAGTTAATTTCGCAAACCATATGGTGGTTTATTTCGTAATCAGGATACTCTGTTGCATTCCAGCCATTTAAAAGCAAACTTAGCTCATTAAAGGCGTCATCTCTTGAAGATTCGACATAACCACCTTCGGTTGCTAGAGCTATCTCGACTCGATCTTGGAAATATATGCGGTGAGCCTCTGAACGCCCGCTGGTAAGAAAGTTCAAGTAATCGAACCGCGAAAGCTCTCCCAGGATTTGAGCGATAAGCTCCTCTGGTAGTTCTAGAAGCCTGAACCAATTTTTGGGTTTGCCATTTGAATGGGAATTACGCCGCTTCACTTGCTCGAGATCTTTTTTATTTTGTTTCTCCTCCATAGCCATTCTTTCCTGCCTCTCTTACGTTGATCACATGTATAATTAATATTTATATATCATATGGCATCGAATGCGTGGGCTCTAGGGGCTTTATTGAATCGAAACATAACCTCACCGTGTTGGCTTTTCTATATTTAGATATACTGTAATACAAATGATGAAACGTATTAATAGCCACCCTGACCAGCAATAAACTGTCTGTATTATATGAACAGCCTGTCCAGGATCAACAGTCAGCATATATTACCTAGTCATTTGACGGCTGCATTTTGGGTTAAGGATAGCGGGCGACCACTTTCTTGTGTACACCACGACAACACCGGAGCTGCCTTAATCGACGCACAACGGACGCTACTTACACCTAGAATCATTACGTAGTGGATCGTGGCATCTAATATTATAAACCATCTGTTGCTGAGAAGCCATCAAGTAGCAGTTTTATGCCCAAGGATGATTGGAACATATTCTTAATGCCCAAGGCGATTAAATCAAACTTTTCCTGCCAGAGGCCTGCGAGTCAAACTCCCCCTCTGGCGTGGAGATAGGATCAATCGCAAGAAAGCAGCTGTACGCAGTGCTGCTCAAAGAGCAAGGGGACGTGCAGAGGTAACAGGGGAAGCAAAGCTGATACGCAGACCTATGACGCGCATCGGAACGTAGTAGCAAATATACTTTAGGGCGCCAGAGACTCTGACGGACTTCAAGCACGTCCCTTCTCAACCCACCTCTGTCCAGCCTTTCACGGGAGCAATCATCGACGCAAGACAATGGCCAGGATTAGTGTGCGTCACGGGGGACCGACCCCATCGGGGGACCAACCCCAGACCATGCCCATGGTCCGTGGTCCAGTCTGAAGCTCATAAACCGCTGTCCCCTAACGGTCTGCCAAGAAACCGTTCAATATATAGACGATGTAGTATTACACCTATTTTATAGGTAAAGGTACTTCAACATATAATAATCATGTGATTATCTTGATCACATGATAAAGTACCTTTACATATAAAATAGGTGTAATAGTACATCGTCTATATTGAGCGGTTTCTTGGCAGACCGTTGGGGGGACAACACCGGTCTGGGCGGTTTGCCCGAGTTTTCCAGACCGGACCTTGAAAAATGACCTCTGGTCATCCCACGACCCACTCACAAAATTTTAAACACTACCTTCGGAGTTGGTTGATGGAAAATATTTTTATACAGTATTTTCTGAAAATGAATCTTTGGGGTCGGGGTTTACGAAGTGGGTTAGCTTACATAGTAAGGTCTATCTCTCTGTTGGAGCCAGTAACCACGGGTACTGGCATAGACTTTGTTTTCGTATCGCTGCCCGTGGACAGCTTCAAACGGCTGATGGAGATGTTATGCACAGCCATGAATATAGTCTAGACTGCCAAATCTTTCCAGAACACTGTTTGTAGCTAATTGGAGAACCCGAGCGATATTTGCAAAAACTATATAAAGAAGAACCATACTGTACAGTAAAAGGCGAATTATGCGACCTAACTATTTTTATTTAGCCTTTACTGACCGCGGGGCCAGCTTGTGGCTTGTGTGGCTTTACGGGATTTGCTTGTATTGAGAGGTCGTCATACATTATCATACCACCACAAATGGACGCACAGCATATTAGATTTGCTTAAGGAAGAGTTTGTGGCCAAGCTCAGAGCCTCAGTTGCTTCATACATACTGTTCAGAGATTCCGCCGTATAACGAGACTAAGTTCAGGTCAAAATGCCCACCCAGAGTACAAACCGTGCCCGCCGTCGATTAAAGGCAAATGCTTTGACGCGTACAGTAATGCTTTTAAGCTCTTAAAAAAAGCGCGAGCCGTTAGGAATAAATTCGCCCAAAAAAACGAGATCGACTGAAGGGATCAAAAATATGACAATGGATGTGTCAAGTATACATCTTGATGGTGAAGAACATGAAAATGTTCCCGTCTATGATACGTGTGATGAAGTTCGAGAAAAAATCAAAGCCTTCCTCTGCCAGGATGGTGTTACTCAAGCAGAATTTCTACGGGAGGTTGCGAAAACATTTGGCAATGGGAGAAAAATCCAGGCCAACATGCTAAATAGATTTTTGGGTAAGAAAGGCCTTAATTCGGGGAACGTAAGCAGTATATTTCATGCGGGCTATGTCTTCTTCGAGAAGATGAGAATCAGAGACCGCAAGCCGAAGACCGTATTTAGGGAGGAGATGGAAGACATCTGGATGGAGTCTTGGCTTGGAGACACCAAAAACCGGGGTTTGACCGGAAGATAAGGCATAACACCGGATATGTCTGTGGGCCTGGCTATGTACCCGTTATTGATGAATATGGTCGTGTTACTAGCGTCCATCCCTGAGTGGCGAAAAAACCACCGTGTCGAGAAAAATGATAGGTACTTTGACTTTGGGCATCTCAAATTTTGCACATTTATCGATATCTCTTACATTTTTGCATGATTCGTATTCTATGGCTACTCGCGACATCCCAGACCACTCCTTCAAGAAAATTATGTTTGCGTTGCCACTGCCGCGACTGATTTGCGGAGGATCTGCATTTGTTGCGAAACAAATTTCCCCCACTATAGCTCTACAAGTAAGCTCTTATTATTCCCAAAACATACAAAACAGTTGCACCCGAGCTCTTAACCATCATAGCCATGGGGGAGATCGTCATCAGCCATCTGGTGGTAGCGCGGGGCAAATTCATGTAGGGTAGCCATGGAAATTACTGTAATACCTCGAGTCAAAGCGACTAGTGGTTTTCGGTTAGCGTAAATTGACGCCAGGGAGCTGACCCGGCCACTTTGACGGGTGAGTTTGGCCAATAAGACAACCTGAGGAGAGAGCTTTTATCATGCTAGGCATGATTGTCTCAGTACTGTACCACCATCGATAACCTTTGCTACTAAAAGATAGGTAAAACAACATTAGCCTCTAAATTAAACCAGTTTAACGTGCATCCCTACATCACGGGCCGCACCCCGTGACGGGACCAACCATTGGTACTTTGAATTCATTTGAATCAAAATTTGTGAGTCCATTGAAAATTCCTGTATTTTTTGGGTCGCTCATGTTATGTGACCACTCCTGAACGGACCAAGCCAGGTTACCCTAAAATTCACAACCATGTCGTCGCTGTCGCGCCTGATTACAGAGGGCGTCAATTTGAAGTATAATAAAACCCCTCGAGCTACAGCATCACCACGAACTCTTATCACTCCCAATACCCATAAGAGTCTTAAATAGGCCCCCACTACGATGCGGGATATCGTCATCAGCCTTGTGGCGGCTGTACGGCGCAAGTTCATGCATGGTCGCCACGCAGATTAATACCTCTCACGTCTCTATGATGCAATTGGCTGATCTGGAGTGTGGCTCATTAGCCTATTGAAGCACCCCACGAGAAAATGAAGCGGAGAGCAAGCTTGAACAATGATGGCCAGAACCAGGGGGGGCGAAGAGACGAAGCGGGAGGGAAGACATGCGACCGTCAAATGGGGAGCTCGCGGTATTATCGCAAGACAAGAAACCAGAACCCAAGGGGTCGGTGAAGGAAGAGGAGGATGACGGGCGCGAGTCTACTTGTCAACATCAGCCTATCCTCTTGCCCTTGCCTATTGAGATCCGGAAAATGATCTGGGAGCTTGTGCTTTCTAGACATGAAGAATCTCCCATTCCACGCCGTGGCAAAAGCAGCCAACACGGCCTCCGACAGCGGACACCCGCCACTCTGGAGCGCGATGACGTTGAAAAAAATCAAAAAAGATGTCTCTAGAGGCGCAGAAGGGTTGCGAGAGAGGGAGTTCTGGGACTGGCGTGAGACGTTCCCGAGAATCGACGATGTCGAACCTGTGAAGAACCATGACTTCTCCAGGCTTGTGTTGATAACCAAAACAACTGTACCAGAGGTAGTCCAAACTTTTCATGAGGCCACACACTGGATCTTTGAAAACAGGCTTAATCTACACCTGTTCCTCGACGCTATTGCTGGCCAAGGTTGCTATGTGAGAAACATCAGTCTATGTCTTGACAAGAGCAAAGGACCTTACAGCGATAATGTTAAAGAGAAGTACAAGTCATGGAAGCTTGGAAACTCCTCCCCAGGACCTAGTTACAAGGTGACCATCGCTAAACTACAGGAGAGTTGTCCAAACCTCGAACTACGCCCCGGAAGTGTCACTGGAACGTACCCGGCCGAAGACAACAGACAAATGCGCGACAAAGGCTACACAGCATGGCCATGGGTCACAGCGTTAACAGAGCTACCATTAAAAAGTGGCTTTACCTTCTGCTGTCCGTCGGGACAAGGTCGTGATCAGTATCTTCACCCTTGCAGCGGACAGAACCTTCCTGGAATCGTTACAGAACTGCAGAAGATCTCGTGAACGCACAAATAGGGTATAGACTGCGGACTGATTAAACGATATTAATCTAATAAGAAACTGCCACCAGTGTGATATTGACGCTGTTAGCTGTATAGCTTGCTTGGAAACTACGACGTATTTAATAATGGGGCTAGAAAACGATAAATCAAGTTGTTGACCCCCCAGAGCATGTTGCAGGGATACTTCAGCTAGGCCTGCGGTAACCTTGTTCCCTCGTGTGATTCTGGCCCTTGGTACGTAGGATAGGTCACGGGACCGCGGCATGCCATGATGGGGGCTAAGATAAGATAAGGGATATTCCAAATGGTCAACCAAAGAAGCAAGCGGCCGCTTTTGACAGGTATTGGCCACTTTTTGCTCCCGCTTTGGAGGTACAGTCCAAATCGGCTACCATTGCCGTTTTGACTCGTCATGACCACAGTCCCGATGAGCCACAATCTCGCTAATAACATGATGACACAGCCGCCACAAGGCTGAAGACGATCTCCCGCATCTTAGTGGGAGCCTAAAGCTTGGATAAGACTCTCTGAAGTATTAGGACTGATAAGAGCTCGTGGTGGTGCTGTAAGTCGAGGGTTCTATTATACTTCGAATTGACGCCCTCCGCAATCAGGCGCGACAACGACGACGTGATCGTAAATTTCAGAGTAGCCGGGGTTTGGGATGTTCAGGAGTGGTCACACAACTCGACTGGCACAAAAATACTGGAATTTTTCATTGGACTCACAAATTCAGAATCAATTGAGTTCAAAGTACCAGTGGTTTGTCCCGTCACGGGGTGCGTCCCGTGATGCAGGGATGCACGTTATTATAGCAACTTCATAGACTTGCGGAAAAAGAAACTGAGACTCCTAAAGCATGGATTCGTCGCGTGACAGGGTGCGTCCCTGGACCCGGGTATAGACGTCGAGTTACACATAACTTATACATTCTATAAGTAAAGCTACAGCTATGCTGCTTGACATTGTAGTGTCCAGGCATTTTTAAAAGGAAAACAAAATCACAAATCACACGCTTGCTGAACTGCTTTTTATTGTACCATCACACCGTGTGCAGAATAAGTACGATACACGTAGGTGTATCACAGAATAAATGGTCCCACGAAAGAGTCCTCGTCTCCATAGAACATTCCTCGGAGAATTATGTCGTAATGGATGTCACGCACTTCCTTGGCTGACAACTGGCATTCTCTATTGACACGATCACCTTCTTTGGAATCGCACATCACGTAATCACTGACGCTAAATTCAGGCTTATCCCCTAGCGTACCGCTGTCCGGGCACTCGATGTGTTCCTTTATGTCCCCTAGCACATTCAACTCCACATATCCATCCTTCTTTTCGTATACCCTGCATGTCTTCAAGTACGATGAAGCTTTATCTAAAAGCTGGTTCATACTTATGTGTTGCTCTGTACCTTCAGGCGACATATCCAAGTACAAGTCCTTGAACGATACTATCTTTGATGGGCATTCTCCCATGGTGATGGGCTGCCCTGTGGACTTGTACGCGCCGTCGGGCTTTCTGAACTTGTATCCTCTCTGTTTGTACTTAAGAATAGCAGCCGTCGCCCGTGGATTAACACCTGTATTCCATATGATGCCCTCTTTCTCAACGGCGACGTCGTGAAATATATGGGCGGCACACCATCCCGATATAAAACACTGGACATGTGAAGCATAGAACGCTGTGATTGTCTGAAGCGCTCGGATAGGCTTACCATAGTACTGATTTACTATAAGTTGCACCTTCGTAGTGCGGTCTTTGTGAGTGATTGAACCATTGATTACAGTAAAGTGGGTGTATATAGTGTCCGACTCCGCGTCATCATCAGCCGACAATATAGACACATCCAGGTCATCTATTGTGATATCATCGATATTATTGGTAGACTTCCGAACTGTCAGGACAGGGTTGTATGCGTCGTTATCTTCTGCAGTTATCGTGGTGTCAAACTTCTCACGGATGGCCCGTACTAGCTTGATTATTTCCCATGTGCTGTCTGGCACACACCCTGGAGCAGCACCCTCTTCATCTTGAAGTGACATCAGCCGATCCCCTATATTGTTCAGTGCACGGTAAGAAATTTTAATTACTGTTCCACGTTCGCCGCGGAGCATATTCTCGAAGTCAGGTGATCTTCTATCCCACTTGACCCCACAAACCTGTAGTGTAGCCATCATCTTCTCAACACACTGGAGGTTCCCCGGCACATATATATCGCAATCAGAGCCGGCGCCTTGTGATCCGGGAACGAAGTACTCCAATGCAAAAGATCCTGAAAAAACGGATCCAGTATCGGTCATGGCGGCTAAAAGCGTGACGGCAAACCTAAACACTTTTCCGAGGTACATGACCGGATCTGTTCTCACTTTTAGGTAGGATTCACCATATGTGGCGGCAAATTTTTCTACATCATCGATCCCCATCATCCCCATAATGTTGCATATGGTTTCCGATGGCAGAGAGTTCATATTTGGATGTGAAGCGGGTGAATATATGTAACTGAAGTTGTATACTGCAAAATCGTGTCGCTTCAGCAGCACGGCTGCGAGTCGTATATGGAAGTATGCGCCTCTTTCGACAATGACAGGAGTATGTTGAGTCTTATAGGAAAAGACTATAAGACTCAACATACTCCCGTCATCCGTGCTAGGACGGCGGCTGGAGTTATTTTAGGAAGGCTCACACGTTAGCGGATGACGGGCTATTGGTAGATTGGGTTTTGCATGGATGGCATCGATGGGTTGAGACCTGGGATGATGATAGGGATGCCAAGTGGAGAAAGCTAGTACGCAGTTAAGTCGACAGGGCCACGAAGCTCACCGGCTGTTGTCTTACGCCGATGAGATTGGAGCAGCGCATTCTCTCATACAGGGGCCCCACGTGGTGGCACGTGATAGCCTTCCTAAGTAACATCTGTTCTTCGCAATTCTGAACTGCAGGGTAAATAAAGGCCGCAATTGTAAACGCAGTTAATGGGATGTAACGTGCATCCCTGCGTCAAAGAGACGCACCCCGTGACGAGACAAACCATCGGTACCTTAAAGTCAATTGATTTTAAGTTTGTAATCCTTTGAAAACTCCCTTACTTTAGCGTTAGTTATATTGTGTGACCACTCCTGAACACTCCATCCGCTGGCTAATTTAAAATATCGCGTCGTCACTCTCGTCGCTGCATGGGTTAGTACCTCTAAATTAAGCGATCAAGGATCCTTGATCACCTGGCAATAAAGGTGTGGCGGATCGATTTTTCCTTTATGTGCTGGATACAACGTGACTGCTACAGTACCCCATCTGCTTTATATCATCCAAATATTGCTGTTATCACTTGAGATATTTGATGCACAATCCGCTTTTTCTTTTATTTTTGCCCTAACATTACCTCTACTACAGTGAAGGCTTGTTATTTTATCGCTGATCAGATGGGCGAATCCAGGCAGCCAGTTTCTGCTTCCAACGACGTGACAGTAGATCTCAGAGTAGCCGGGGTTTGGATTGTTCGAGAAAGGTCATACAACATGGTTGACACAAAATAACTGTGATTCCCAATGGATTCATAAATTTATAACTGATTGAATTTCAAAGTACCAATATCTGTCCCGTTATGAGGTGCGTCCCTCGATGCAGGGATGCACGTTACTTTCAAGAAAAGGCTCCGATACCTCAAGTGCCGCCGATGTATAGTCGCAGCGGTATCGACTCTTGGAGAAGCTTTGAATGGTCGCGAGGTAAGGTCACGTTATAAGTAATAGTTGATGGCTTCACCAGGTTTTTTAGATTAAAAGTGGGATCAAAATCAGAAACAGTTTTATTAGTGCTAAGTTTTAGATGCTCTAGTACAATACCGCATGAAACCAATCAGATTGTAAAAAAATCAAATTCAGACAAATGTAAAGGAAAGGGCGAATTTAATAAAGGGGGATAACAAGGGTTGATGCATCGCGAATCAAAAGAATAAAAGTCTACAGACCCATGCCTGAAATAGTTTCGAACGCAGCCGTAAGCTTTGCCAGCTTTGCCTTATCTGCACCTATCTTGCCATTCCTCTCTTCATACCAAGCTGCAAAAGAAGTAAAGTTGGTCGGGTCAAATCGCGCCTCTACCCTTGCAGGCTGCTCTGCAGCGTTGACTGGTTGCGCTTGAGCCTTGCTTGCTCGCGAGACTGACTTTTCAACAAATGGGAAGGTCCTCACATCATTTAAGGATTGGCTGGCTCTCCCATATAAGCGAGCGCGTTTGTCCTCTCTTCTCTCGTGTTCTTCTAGTACTACCTCAATGCGATGTTCCGCATAGAACGTGGCCCTCTCTTTTTCTTGCTCCTCCATGCACGCATGAATCATGCTGTCTGCGGCCCTTTTACTTTCAACCCACTTCTGGAGGTCTGTACGTGTTGTCCAGAGAGGATCTCCTTCTTTCCGCGAGCAATAGCTGTAGATTGTAGGTTCCTTCAGGGGCTCTGCGCCACGAGGTCCAGCCACGACATGAATGACCTCAACAAACTCATCTTTATCGGTCCTCCCGCCAACCGCTTGCGCATGATCGCATGTCAGATACGCGTTGATTGTATTCTTGTCAAAGTCTCGGCGGGCGAGGAGTTTAAGTTGAGGGTGGGCTTGCGGTCCAGTCGCGACGATGATTTGCCCATGAGATATCTCGCCTCTTTTGGCACCCCACTGGAAATAGTTGAACTTGTGTCCCACCATCTGCTCGCCTTTTGGAGTATAGCCCGGTTTTCCCGCATTCAGTTTGTTTAATGCCCAGGGGTCGACAGGCACTGGCGCTGCTCCTACTGGCGCTGCTCCTACTGGCGCTGCTCCTAGTGGCGCTCCTTCAGGCAGTGGCTTCAATACCCAAGCTTTGGGGTATTCATATGACTCGACCATGTGTTCGAGATTTTCCTTACTAAGAAGATACTGATCGTTCACTCTTATTCTTATATTAGTAGGATCTTTTGCAACCTGGAAATAGGCTCTGACAATGTCTACGATAGCTTCTATGTGGATTGTCTCGAACTCGTGCGCTTGGGCGGGATGTTTCTGTTGCCAGCTTTCTATAGTCTTGTTTGCCTCTAGAACTTCTGTTATCAGGTTATCGTCCTCATCACCGCTCAGGATCTTTCCCATGGCGGGTGTAATGCCCTCATGGACTTTGTTGATAAAGGCCGTAGCCGCTGCATTCTCTGCGTCCTCTGCGTTCCCTGCGTTCCCTGCGTCGTTCATTTCCACGTCCATCAAACCTAGCCTAATGTTTGCATTCTCTAACCAGCCATTGGGAACTCCCGCTGCCAAAACTGCAGCCTGTAGTTCTGTAATACTTAGTCAGCGAAAGGCCAGTTGCAGGAATCTTGACTTACCTTGCAAACCTTTCTTATCATGTAACATCTTTGGAACCTTGTCCATATAGCTCTGCTGAATCTTCTCCAGTTGGCCATCACTCTGGACAGGCTGATTGGGAGCGTTTCGCTCTGCCTCACGGCCAGAGGTATTTGAAGTTTCTATAATCTGACGGACTTGATCGGCAGCGTTTCGCTCTGGATCTGGGCCAAGGCTATTTGAAATTTCTCTACTCTGGCGCACTTGATCGGCAGCGTTCCGCTCTGGATTCGGGCCAGGGGTATTTGTAGTTTCTATACTCTTGAGCGGTTTATCGGCAGCGATCTGCTCTGAATCTAAGGCAGAGGTATTTGAAGTTTCTCTGCGTCGCACTTGATCGGCAGCGTTCCGCTCTGGATCTGGTCCAAGGCTATTTGAAATTTCTATACTCTGGCGCACTTGATCGGCAGCATTCCGCTCTGGATCCGGGCCAGGGGTACCTTCTGGGGTCGCGAGGCCATTGGATTGAATGGTTCCTCCACCCTTGACCTTAGCCGCGCTGGCATAGGACATAGTGGGCTGTATGGCCTCCATAATTACGAGACTATTTTTTTAGTTTTAAGGTTGAGATGAGGATTTCAGATGTCAAACTTGCTTTGCTGGTTCTTTTATCCAATGAGATTATTAGAAGTTTGAGAGTCTTATATCTCCATTACGACTCTCCGAAGCTATACTTTAGCACTTTTCAATGACATTTTTAGACCTCTAGATACAAATCCATCTATATTAAGAAGCACTTCTATTTCTGGGAAGCCTTGAATGTGGCCACAGCTCGGATATCCCTCAGCTCAGATTAAAGTCAGTCAGCTACGGATCAAAAATCGGCTATAACACTTTTTGAAATGGTCAAGATCTGTCAGCTGCTTGAAAGATGTCAGCTAAATCTTAGCAGCTTCGATCAAATTTGTTTAATGCTCGGCCCTGACTCTGACTATGCCCAGTCATCAAGCTATACATAACCTAACGAGATTTTGCGGCTCTTGTTCAACCGTGGAAGTATCAAAGACACTGCCGAGCCTCTTCGGCGTTTCAAAAAGAAATATCGGCATTCTGTGTTGATTGTAACTTTTCGAGGACGAGAGACTGGCAAGGAAGGGCTACAAATAATGGGACTCACTGTTCTCCCAGTGTTGTTCTCACTAGGTCAAGCACTATAACAAGTTGTTAAAGGGTCACACAGCATTAATAGGGCTATTGGCTATGTGTATCGCGGCAAGAAATCTCCAACGCCAATTACCTTTGTCTTAATAAAAATGTACAACATTTTTTTTAGCGGTACTCCTCTAGTGGCATTGCATATCTGCTCGTAACCCGCCGAGAAGCACTTTCCATTTACCAGCCCTTCTTTGCGTTTGATTAAAAGATGGAATCTGCGTCAAGGTCAATATAGTCCGGCCCTGGACGCGACATTCCCTTTTTGCCGAAGCAAACGTGTTGGGAGATGAGGAGTTCAAAAAAAGATTTCTTGAGATGAAGCAATTCTTGGTACATAGCCCTGCACTATGATCCGCGAATTTATTATCTGACCAAGTCATTCGCCCTTCTCACAACTGCGAATCGATCGTAGTTGTGAAATACGTGGAAGCATATCATTATTTGACATTGATATCAACGCGAAGATGGAAGCCCTGGAGGACTTGCTTACAGAAGCTTTGCGTAAGCACTGCCCTAAAGTGACTACTGCTATTGTTGGGTGTTGCTTCGCCAATCTTGAGTATACTAGGTCAGAAACTCCCAGTCAAGCATTTGTGGTACATGGCCACTAACAATATTGCAACAGACTACGCCTGGATTTTTGGGTTTATCCAGGCAAGACGAACTCAATCCTTATCATCAGCCTCCTAAATGTGTTTTGCCTCAGTCAACCAACACACTGCAACCAAAAGGATTCTGGGTTAGACACCTGGAGTAATATGTTATAGAACGAAGACGGGAAGCAATTATTAAAGTTATATCGCATTTGAGCTCGGCACAAACTCAGCATCACCCTAGAAATAATAATAAAACTCCGTCCCCTTGCCTTGTTTGCAATATCGTTATGAATTTGAAAGACTAATTAATGTATCCTCTATGAGACTCGTCAGTCCGATTCATATTGCTAAGTTACCTATATGTGACAACAATAACTCGCTTAGGTGCTACACGCTGCCCACCAAACATGCCTTCTGCTTCAACACCATTACTTCGGCTATACTAGTATTTGTCGCAGCTTGGCATCTCCACCAATTGAGCATCTTATTATCCGCCAATCACGAGTCAAAATTGCGATATCCTCTATGAGTTGGCGGCCCACAAACAAAGTCAAGAATAGCTGCAACGATGAGATGGAAACACGAAGTGGTGAAGTTTCGCGAAATCGTCATAAGCTGTCGCCACGCAACCTCATACTTTAGTATGCCCGGCTGCGACAGCATGCACTCGAACATACCATATCTCTAGCGGCATACCTCCCGTGCAATTTGCGCTGGAGGCTCGTCAAAGCCTCAGTCGACGGTGCGGCTCCGCTCTCACAGGATGCCCCAGCCATTCTCCAAGGCTAAGCAGGTCCAGCCATAAGTGTTGACCTGACCATGCAATGTGGCAAGCATGTCCTCAAGATCTTTCATGTCGATGTGGTCAACCCCTCTTCGATAGTTAGTCCTTATACTTTCAAATCGCACTTTACGACCTGAGCATATCAAAATTTCGTTCCCCGTCCGAACAATGCCAACTTCGTCTTGTAAAATGTCTGCGCGGATTCCCGCTTCTCTCTGCATGAGGTCTCCCAGGTCTTCGGCGCGTGATGCGTCAGCCTTAGCTTGAGCCACGGCGATCTGTATTGTTTTTAATTCAGTTTCGTGTTTCAATTTCCCTTTTTCCAGCCCGATCAAGCTATTCACATGGAGTAGCTGGGACTTCAACCGCCTCACGCGCTCATCTCCTTCATTTGTCTTTGCCTCAGGCCTACCTCTTCTTGCCTAATCCTCGCAGGTTGCTGGGCCGTCTTCAGGCCTTTCTCTAGTTCTGTCACTCGGCGTGTTGAGGCATTCAGTTGTTTTTTGTACCTGTCTCTTGTTGCCTTGACTTCATCAATAGACGATTCCGACAATTGTCTCAACCGTTCGCTACCCGACCGTTCCTGGTCCAGTGCCTTTTGTACATGGCTTGCGGCCTCCAATAACAACCTTGCCTCAGCCAGGCCCTGCTCGAGGCCATGGATGCGAGATTTTTCCGTTTTCCAGGCTTCGGCGCTTTTTCTAACCTGTCTATTGAGTTCTGCTTCACGATTTTGCAATACCTCGTTCTCGGCTTTGGCAGTGCCCAATTCTGCCCCGAGATTGCTGGCACCTTCTGCTTCTTTCCGCAAAACTTCGGTTTTATCTTGTGCTACTTTCAATGCACCATCAAGACTGCTAATATCTGTCTCATATCCCTCTCGCAGCGTAGATACGAGACTTTTGGCCTCTCTTAGCTCTTCATTATGAGCGTCGAGGCGTTTTCGTTGGACAGCTGTTTTTTCTCTCGCATCCTCTATTTCCGTATGGAACTCTTGCATGTTGCGCACTTCTTGCTCAATAATTCCAACTCTTCTTTCCACCATGCTCAGCATTTCATCCATTCTTGGTGTATTTGTCTCCAGCCCACAGCTGAGCCTTAGAAACATCCTTCCGCCTCTTGGACTTTACCACCAGAGTTGCGCTGTAGCACATCAGCACGCCCATACAGTGCAATGAACGCGTAAATCGACCTTTCTAATGCCTCAATCTCGTCACGGTACTTTCCGGCCATGGCGAGGTATCCCGCGGATGAATTCTCATCCTCTGAATGAATCGTCTCGCAGTCGGCACCATCATAGCCCAGCTCGAGTCCTAGCCTCGTTGCAAAAGATTCTGTTATCTTTTCTACGACTTTTCTAAGGTCCCGGGTTTTTGCAAGTACCATCTCCAATCCCTCAGACTTCTCTACTTCCGCGGACGAGAGAGCCTTTGCTTGCTGCTGATTGGTGGAATCCAGCTCCTCAATGCGTACCTGTAGTTCTGCAGATGAGGGTCCATCGGTCATATCAGTATCAGTTGTCGCCTGTCTGTCGCCCCTCTCCCACTCGCTAAACGTTGTTTGAAGCTTCTGTCTCTCTGACATTGCTTCCGTTGCTTCTTTGGTCTGTGTTGCCAGTTGCAGCCCTTAAATCTTGCGCCTGTGTTTCATGCTGAGACTTATACTCTACT
Organism: Pseudogymnoascus sp. VKM F-3557; assembly: GCA_000750665.1. Taxonomy (NCBI): domain Eukaryota; kingdom Fungi; phylum Ascomycota; class Leotiomycetes; order Thelebolales; family Thelebolaceae; genus Pseudogymnoascus; species Pseudogymnoascus sp. VKM F-3557. The sequence continues at coordinate 22,148 of JPJS01000173.1, forward strand.
ATCCTCTGTTGAAATGATGCAACCTCTGAGCGAGATATATCTAGGTTGCTGAGAATCTGCTGATATTGCGATGCTTTCATTGAGTCTCTCGCCACCTGCCTCTCATGCAGTTGCTTGGCCGTTCCTGGGACTGTTCTCGTGTCTGGGCTCTATTGAAGCTCTTTAATTCGCCAATTTTCGTTTGGAACTCCCGAATCTCTTCTGCTTGCCTCGCAGATATCTTGTGAGACTCGGATAGTTTTGTCAAGTTTGTCAAATTCTCGTCTTGTTGCTCAACGAGTCGTCTTTGAGCTTCTTTGAGCTCTGACACGATGGCAGCATGTGATATGGTCTGATTTGCAGTATCCCTCCGCAGCCCTTCAATCGTCGAAATCTCCTCTTGTTGCTCAGCGATTTTCTTTTGAGCTCCTTCGAATTTTGAAGCCATGGCAGAATATGATGTGACCTGAACTGCATTATCACTCCGCACTCCCTCGATCGTCAATTTCTCCTCCTGTTGCTCAGCGATCCGTTTTTGAGCTTCCTTGAGCTCTGGCGCAATGGCAGAACATGATATGGCTTGATTCGCATTATCCCTCTGCAGACCCTCGATTGTCTTAGGCTGAGCGAGGTCATCGGTCTGTGCCAGTACAGACTGAGCCGGCACTCAAGCTACAGCCTCTTCTACTCCCCGCTGAAGCACATGCTCGAGATCCAGGCGCGGCATGCAAAAGAACAGCTGAGCAGCTTCACGCTTGGCAAGTAAGTTGGTCATAAACATACCACTTTCTGGATCTTGGCAGATGTAGTGAAGAAAGACGTAAGGGGCGCATTCTTTGATAGCGACGGTCTACCTTGACATCAGTCGCCGTAGTGGTCCAGAGAGGAGTAGAGCTTTGACCGGGTTGCGCCTCAACACTGTGGATCTCTTGGAGAAGCTCATAGTGTGCTTGTCCCTGGCGTTCAATATTGTAGTCAAATTCCTCTCGCGGTTTAGCCTTCGTCAGCATTTCTCGAATGTAGGTATGTGTAGGGTCTCTTTTGAGTAGAGCAGTAATTAAAGCTGATTTGAAGCTGAGGTCGGCCAGGTCCTGGCAGATTCTTGCAGGCACTTTGGGTCTGGAGCGACGACGGGTACTTTCCGTCTGTCTTTGGGCAGAGGCTCGTCATACGGGGATAATTCTGCATCGCAAGCATCCAGAACTGAGTATATGCTACATCGAACTGGCTTCTATTCTTTCTGCAAGGGTGTGCTCGCCACCAATGATAGTTATCCAGGTATGCTTGATGTGGTTATGGTTGTTAATAAATTCCTAGATCATCAGTTGACGTCCCTTGGTCGGATTGAGAGGAGTCTACATGATCACACTTAAGGCGGTTGAACCGGTGCAAGGTCCCTTTTTGAAAAGACTCCCACAGTCCTACAGATGGCCCCAAGGCACTAAATGCAGCATATAACGCTGGCCGTTTCTCAATTGCTTTCAGTCCACCTCTGCTTGTTTTGAGCCACCCCTTCACCCATGTCCTGTCAGACTCGATGAGCCAAAAGACGGTGCCGTCGTCGTGTGGAAAGGATTAAATGTTGCAGTCTTGTTATTGGATGGCAAAGCCCGGTCCAAGAGCACCTGTTTCGTCAGCTAGGTTGCCTCGCTATGCATAAATTGAGACGCACCATCTTTGAGATGCTCGACAGCCCACCACACATTGTGTGGATATGCTGTTTGGCAGCCCATGATTATACGCCAGAAGGATACCTTCGGGAAGTTCAAGATGATTTAGTACCTCGCCATCCTGCAATGTATAAATATTTACTCTCTATAAATGTTTGCTATCTATAAATATTCATCCTCTACCAATGTTTACTTCCCCGAAATGCCCATCCTCCGTAAATGTTAACCTTTTTCACCCTCTTGTCTTCAAAGGTTTAGATGAAAGGTGTTCTTAGGATTAGAGATAAATATGCTTAGTAACTTACCGCTAAACCATTCAAAATTACTACATCATATGAGAATTATTGCTGCCAAGAGACAGCAATAATTCTCATATGTTTGGCTGCTACTGGCCGACTTTCAAATCCAATCTATGTTACGCCAACGCCAAGTCACTAGCTGTGTATCGTACAAGAGCAGGGAGTCGCTTGCGGTAATCGGTTCTCTTCTTTAAACGCATCCTCTGCAATCTCTAGAAACCTTCACAGCCGATGTGGTTCTCTTGTGCATCAACTTTGTTACTTGGCAGCATTAATGGCTCTGCGTCGCTGATTTCCGTTATTGTGAGCATTTTTATCATCACAGCGCCAACCGATCGGAGATCTGAAATTTCGGGCCTATCCACATTCACTAAATCCAAATTAGGACAAATGCGAGTTGAGATATGATACTTACTAATCTTGTAGCTTGTAGCAGTATACAATGTCTGCCGAAACCGCTAAAATCACTGGGTATTTGCGGTTTTACCATCGCTAAGGCTACGCTCCCTACTGCTTTGAAACAGATACTCGAGATCATCGGCGAGAATCTTTGAACTCCGAGCTTTGCGACCTGACGTACTTAATCTTCTAGCGCATCATTCAAGCCACGAATTCTTTTTCGTAGCCATTTTTTGTCACGGTAGAAGAATTCTCCGTGATCAGCAAGACTCTCCGGCTTTGCTAGGAAGTCTTTGTATTTTTTAGGCTCTACCATCATTGTGTCTTTGTTTACTAAACAGTAAATTGTCTTATCACGCAATTTCTCAAACCTCTTCTCTAGATCTTCCACGAGAACAAATTCAACATCTGACTGGCGCGCTGCATCGGAATTTTCCAAGCGTAATTTATGCTTTGCATATATCAAAATATTCACTTTCGCGTCAACCATTTGCTCGTCAAGCCGTAAGAGAGTGCCAACGACACTAGCTTCCTTTTGCGAGAGGTCCCCTTGATCCTGGATGGTTGAAGTCTTTGCCTCGTCTCTTGCAGCACGAATCCTCTTCTGGTCATATTCGAGTTTCGTCTTCTCTTCCTCTAGCCCTATCAGACGGTTAGTCTCATACAGTTGCTGCCTCAATGACCTGATACGCTCATCTCCATTTTTCATCCCAGGCGTTAGGCTTGCTAACTCTATATCTCTCTTCTTCATCGATCGCCTGGCTGCTTCTAGTTCCTGATTCATTTTTTTCATTTCGCTTTCTATCCTCTTCACCGATTGCCTGGCTGATTCTAGATGCTGTTTCAGTTGTATTACTTCGCTGTCGGAGGCTTCAAGTCTCTTTTCAGCGTCATTCTTATCCGATTTTAGAGTATTCCAGTACGAACTCGATTCTCTCGCTATTTGATCCATGTTCTGTTTTGCCCTGTCCAATTGCTCTTGCACAATCACTGTGGCTCGGTGCGCTCCACTTAATTTTCTCTCCGTGTCACGAAGTCGTTCTGACTCTTGAAGTAAGGTATTAGCATCTACCTGTTTTGACTCTTCTAAGGTCAGTATCTTCGTCTCCAGTTCATCTTGCTTGCTATTTGCTGCTTGTAATGCTAGGTCGCGAGCTCGTTTTGCCTCTTCCTTAAGGTCAGCAATAGCACTAGTACCTTCCAGTAGTAAAGTTTTCTTCTCTGCCGTGGCTGTATCTAGCTTTTCTTCTAGGACATTTACGAGATGTATTTGTTCTTGCGTGGCATCACGTGCTGTCTTCAGCTCCTCCTCGAGTTGTACGACACGTTCCGCCTTTAGCCTCTGGCTTTCGGCGCCTGCCCTCGCCCGTCTGCTCACGAGTGACATTTGCTTGAGATATAGAGTCCCTGTGTCGACTCTGTTGCCTGTCCCATCTTCGATAGCGAGCTGCCCTCCTGGAACCTGTTTTTGCCACTCATTTTCATTATGCACTTGGTTATTCTGGCTATAGAGAGTAATAAAGTTCCAAATCGACTTTTGTAGTTCTTCAATCTCGTTAAACTGCTCCGCTACAGGAAGATCTTCAAATGGAAGTTCAGCGGAAAGGTCGTCATAAGTCTGCTCAAGCTCGAATCGTCCTGTGTAGACCGCACTCGCCTCCTCCACTCCTTTTCTAGTCTGCTTAATCATTAGGGTTATCATATCCAAGGTCTTGCTGTTGTTCCTTATGGTTATGGTCTTCTCTTCTTCATCGGACCTTAAGTCATTTATTCTGTCTTTGAAGCCATGAGATATGTGCTCAACATTGACAAGTGTTGACTCTGTGACACGCTGCTGTCGTAATGACTCTGCCAGGTCTGTCTCTAAGATGTGAACTCGCTTTGTCTCTAAGACGTGAAATTGCTCTGCCTCTTTCCGTAAGGTTTCTGCTCTCTGCGTAGCATCACATGCTGTCCTCAGCTCCTCCTCGAGTTGTATGACACGTTCCGCCTTTAGCCTCTGGCTTTCGGCGCCTGCCCTAGCCTGTCTGCTCACGAGTGCAAGCATTTTCTTGAGATCTGGAGTCCCTGTGTTAACTCTATTGCCTGTTCTATCTTCGATAGTGAGCTGCTCTCCTGGGACCTGTTTTTGCCACTCAGGTATCTCATTTTCATCATGCACTAGGTTATTCTGGCTATAGGTAGTAATAAAGTTCTGAATTGACTTTTCTAGGCCGTCAATCTCATTAAATTGCTCTCCGACTGCGGATAACTCCTCAGACTGACGTTCGCAATCACTGCCTTGAGAGTCTAGCTCAAGCTGCAGTTGTCCTTTAATGGCGCTACTCATCCACTCTACTGTTTTCCTTGCCCCCTTAACCCTGACATTCATCATACGCAGGGTAGTGGCCCCTTGCTCATATTTTTTCAGCTCCGCATTTTGCGTTTGAATATTGAGTTCTAACCCTGTAATTTTTTTGGCCAGATTAATAGCGACTATTTTTTCCTGTCCTCGTTTCCCGAGTGACGATTGAAAAGCAGCTACTAGTTCTGACTGTGCTCTAAGGTCCCTCCGTAGTGACGCTACCTCGGGACCATCCTCGTGTTCACGTGCAATTTGCGTCTTGCTAGCGGATGCATATTTTTCGATTGTCCGTTTGAGAGCCTCTATCGTCTCCTTACTTTGACGCGCTGAGTCCGAATATTGCTGCGACTGCTCATTTTTCCATTTTTGAAGTTCACCAATTCTCTTTTCGTAATCTCTAATTTGTTCGAGATGTCCTGCTAAAACGTTCTCAGCCTTAGATAGGTCTTCTTTATCTATTATGTTTTCTTCCTCTAGCTCTCGCTGAGCCGTAGCTTGCTCAGCCACTGCATTATGTTGCTTTGTGACACCAACTTCACGGAGGCGCTTGGTTGATAAATTGTCCCGCTCTTGCACAAGGTTTAGGTCTATGCTGCGTCGGAGCGACAAGGCAACTGGAAGAACTGGAATTCGAAAGAAAAATTGCAACATGCTGCGCTTGACAAACAAGTCTGTAAAGTACCGTCCACTCAAAGATGGAGGTTCTCGGAACATGTTGTGGAGGAAGAAGTAAGGTTTACACTCCTCGAGTGCTCTTTCAAATGGTCGCCCGTACCGTCGGTTTTGTTTTACTTTTGAAGCCTTCGTGGTCCACACTGGCGTTGTGTCCTGTCCCAACTGAGTTTGCGTGTCCTGTATACGACGAAGTAATTCGCAGTGTGAGTGAGTTTCGGCCTGGACGTCATACATGAATTTATCTGGTGGCCTAGCTTTGGATAGCATGTCTCGAACGTTTGCGGCGTCTGGGTCCTCTTCAAGTAGGCGATTAATCGCATTTGATTTAAATCCTAGTGCCGTAGCAGTGACGGCATATTTTCGCTGCCATTCTGGGCTTGGTCCAGTGCTGACAACCTTGTGGTTGCTATCAGTCTTCGGAACAAGGCTTGTCAGACGTGGGTAATTGCGCATTGCAAACATCCATATTTGTATATATGCTATCTGGAACTGATCTTCCTCCTCCATGACAAAATTAGCCTCCTGTGTCAATCCGTCGGCATATTCTAATACTATACAACTCGTTGGGAAGCCATGCCACATGTGTCTCAGTGAGTCTCTGGACTGACGTGTTGTGGGATCTATGAGAATTTTCATGGCGAGAAGACAATCTTCAAGGTACAGGGTGTCGGCCAAGAAAGTCTTCATTGAAGGAATCAATCCATTGATGGCCAGAACGTTCTGCTGAAGTCGCGCTCTAGTAGCGCTTTCACCTATCTTAGAAAAGATAGGCTTTTCCTCACGAAATCTCTCCATTATATGTTCTCTGTCCGCTAGCGATACCATCGGAGCTCGTGCCTCTATTCCTTTTACTGTTTCTGCATCGAAAATCTCTGCAATCTCTAAGTCACCGTCAATAATAAACAGGTACTTACTTAGCATCCATTTGAGATAATGTATAATTTCCTGTAACCATCAGTCGGAACCTCTTAAGCGGATAAAGGCTTACATGGTCGATTTTGAGAGTATTAATGCGCGCCAGAGTCCCCTTTGAAAATGCATCCCATACCCCTACAAACGGTCGTAACTCAGCGAGCGCCTTATATAAAGCTGGTCGTTTTTCAATCGCTTTCACGTCGACCTCCACTCGTTTCGAGCACCATCCCTTTTTCCACGGCCCTTCGATCTCGAGAAAGCGGAAGACGGTTCCATCGCTGTGAGGGATGGACTCGACATTCCTGTTCTGCTCCTCCACATCGAACTGGGGAGTCAAATCCTCTACATCGTCAACTTGGCATAATCATATTCGAATCCGCATACATACCTTCATTGAGGAGATCAACAGCCCACCACACATTATGAGGATAAGTATGCAGTCTTGCAGCTTCCAGTCTGTGTTGGCCGTGAGTATGCGTCAGCACGACGCCTTCAGGAAACTCAAGTTTTTGGAGGCTCTCGGTGTTCTGCAAATCTTCGATATTTACTCCAGATAGGCGCAGCGCCTGGGCGAGAACAGATGGGGATATTTTGGCCTGGATACGGTTCCGTTGAACATTTGGAAAGCATCCTGGATCTCTGAACTTGTCGAGCAAAGCTCCAATCTTTCTTGATTGAAGCGGAATAGATGGCCGCCCTAGAGGCGGTTCATACTTCAGATTTGCCAATTTCACCCAAGCCAGACCCACTCGGGCCCTTTCAGCGAGATGGTCCAAGGATTCTGCAGTTTCCTGTGAGTTATTCATTGCGCGCAGGACGTATTGAGCAGAATAAGGTTCATCTTTTGTATATATGGTGGCCCTCTTGCTGACTGAGTGAAGGTGACAAGCAAAATGCTGACTTGGTTGGATCCCAGTATTATAAAGCAGCAGGCACCCTTTAGAGCATCAAACAGTAAGCATAATAGAGCACAATTTGAGAGGGGTATCTCGAAGCAACTGGTATATGGCGCTTGCAGAGGTCAGGGCGAGAATAGCTTGCACACCTTCTAAATACAAGTTTAAAATCAGATAAGAGTAGCTGTATGACCAATTTACATTTGTAGTTTTTACTGTAGGTTCTACATTACTGTAGTCTCTACATTACTGTACTTTCTACATTATTGTAGTTTCTACATTATTGTAGTCTCTACATTATTGTACTTTTTGCATTAT
>JPJS01000177.1:0-41836 GCA_000750665.1 Pseudogymnoascus sp. VKM F-3557
GCGGTGTTGACGGGGATATCGCACTTCGTCGTCCCGAGGGCGTAAAGGAAGTTGACGCAGGCCAATACCTCGCTGCGCTTGATTAACAAGCTGTAGCTACAAAAGTTGGCGCGCTCAGAGATGGGTTTGTCCTCGGCGGGGACTATGAGAGTGGGATTTTATAAGATAATAATCCTGGGGAGGATCGGTAGATAAATCGATCGGGGAAAGTGGGATATAACTAGAGTAAGCTAAACGACTGCAGACTTTCGTATTTCTCACATCAGACGGCCAAGGGTAAACTGTTCTTCGCGGGCAGGTAGGTCCACATGTGGACTGTAATAGTTATAAGTCGCTTAAGTCAGGTGAACGATTGAAGTGAGAATACAGTGCCCTATGTGTGCGAGAGAGGAGGCTGCAGGGAATTGGTGGGGCCTCGATTAGGAATCAGAGAATCCGACGTCATCTCTGCAAGTCATCAAAGAGTTATATAGTATATACCGGTGTCCCAAGTACGAGTAAACCCGAACGGCGGTGTATTGTAGGAGCTGGCATGCGTTGGAGATTTTAGAGCTCTGTTGGGGTGTTATGGTTATCAGCCAGCTCGGGTGAGCTAGCCAATCGTTTAATTCGCTATTTAATAGCCAATTATTTTCAGCACTTAAGGGCCAATAGGCAGCCGGGTTAGGTTAATGCAGTATAGGTCAGATTATAGTAATGAAGTAGGTGCGAAGCTTATATATCCACATCTGAATCTATTAGGTCAAGCTTTTCCAAGCGGGGTTTCACACCATAAGTCTCCTAGAAAGGCTGCACAATCTGAGGTATTGTTCTGCGGCCACCCAAACCTGCAATCGTATCAGCATACCTCAGCCGTATTCTAAAGGTCGTAAGTCAAGCATAGAAGGAAGAACCTAGTAGGTGACACTCGACAACTTTTAAATTCCGCAGCTCCGCCGTTCTTTCCACGTCTTTGGTGCAAAACTGGACGGCAGAGCTCCCCGTTGCAACACATCTCTCCTACCTCACTATAATAGACAAAAAATTCCAATACTTCTTCTTTAGTGTCAGGCTTACTGCACAGGATAGCGCAGAAGCTCACCAGCTTTATCTACTCCAATATCTACTACGTTACCTACTACGCTTATTCTAGCAATGTCCAAAATTTGCTGCTCCGTCGCTTCCGCGCCAGCAGCTAGGAGAAGATCAATAATATCATTAATCTCCTTGCAAGTCCTGGAGGAGCCGTGCCTAAACCACTTCTGAATGGCAGCCTGTAGAGCATTGCCATACTTCCCTCCTTGAATATGAACATTAGCTCCTCGTTGCAAGAGAAAATTGACGCATTTCTTATCTCTTGAGACGACGGCAGCTTGCAAAGCAGTCCCGTAGCATCCACCTTGTGCGTTGATATCGGCCCCAGCATCCAGAAGAATCTCGGCAGCTCTGGTATCAGCGGCATGTGCTGCGTGCTGGAGAGGATAGCCATATTTCCCGGTCTGTTGATGGACATCAGCCCCATGTTGTATAAGAAGAGACATAACAGTGCCATCGCTCATAGCAAATCCCTTTTTGCAAATAGTTGCATGCAATGCCGTGCCATCCTTCCCACCTTCGGCGTTGACATCGGCTCCAGCTTCGAGAAGAAAGGTGACTACTTCCAGTTGATGCATCGTATATTTAACTACAGCGGCTTGCAGCGCATTTCCATATTTTCCTCCCTGTTCATTGACATCGTGTCCATACCCCAGAAATTTATGGATTAAAACCATACTCCCACTGCACACAGCAGCTTGAAATACAGTCCAATGTTGACCACCACGGAAGTGAATATCCGCTCCTTGTAGAATTAAGGCTTCAATGAGTTCAAAACCATCATCATCGTCATAACTGACAGCAACACAGGCTTGTAAGATACTCCCATGCTTCTCGCAGTGAGCATTGACATCGGCCCCATGCTCTATAAGCAAGTTCGTAACTTCAACACGCGCATTGCGATTCTTACCAAGCACATAGGCTTGCAGGACGCTAGCGTGATGGCCAGCAGGAACGTTTGGATTTGCACCATGTTTTAGAAGTGCGCGGATAACATTGTCGTATGAGTCGTGAAAGTATGAGACTGCAGCTGCTAATGCGGTCCCATGATATCCGCCTTGGGCGTTTACCTCGGCACCATTCTCCAAAAGTAGAGATACAGTCTCGGTCTCTCCTCTCATGGCTGCGCTTTGCAATGCATATCCATACCTGCCGCCGTAAGAGTTGACGTCTGCACCATGCCTAATAAGAGATTTTATAGTCGCAGTATTGCTGATCGTTGTCGCAGCATGTAAGATACTTCCCGGAGGATGCCAGTCCAAGAAATCGCCGAGACATCCGCCTTGAGCATTTGCATCAGCGCCAAACTTCATGAGCAAATCAATCATTGCAATAGTATCGATTCTCGTGTCAGAAAAAGTTTGTCCACGAAATCTGGACTTGCGCTCCTGGCCAATATGGGATGCAAGATTCAAGGCCGTCCCACTAATGCCGCACTGTTGATTTATGTCTGCTCCATGTTCGAGGAGAAGAGTAACAACTTCAAGATTACCCGATCTCACCGCTTTGTGAAGCTCTCCTTCTCTGCCATTCTCTGGACTATTGATCTTAGCACCGTGTGCTAGTAGTGTGGCCATAATGCCGGATTGGCCCCCAGCTGCAGCTGCTGCCAGTACACTCCCAAAACCCCCCGTGCTATTAACATTTGCTCCGTTTTCAATAAGCAATGCAACAATGTCTGAGTGTCCACGATAAACAGCAGCTTGTAATGCCGTTCCACGACCTTGGTGCTGGTAATCGACACCAGCACCATACTTTAGAAGAAGAGCCACAATTCTGGGATCGCCTTTTTCTGCCGCCGCTTCTAACGGACAACTCCATTTGAATTTCATATAACCAAAACGAACCAATCTCTCCCATTCGACAGGCATTGAATTGTTGAGTCGATTTGGGCTCGCGCCATTGCTCAAAAGAAATTCAACAAGACTAACATGGCCCATAGCAACCGAAGCTTCCAACGGACTACCTTTACGACCCCCTCTCACATTTATGTTAGCTCCATGTTCGATTAGCGTACTAGCAATCTTGATATTCCCATTTAATACAGCTGCCTGTAAAGCATAGCCATGCTCAATATCAAGGACATTCACATTCGCTCCACGCTCCAGCAACATATTAACCAATCCGATGTGACCAATGCGAGCTGAAGCCCGTAAGGCAGTTCCATAATTCCTGTCGATATGGTCAATAATAGCCCCGCGATTTAGAAGTAATTCAACAATATTCTGATGGCCATTCAGTACGGCGGCTTGTAAAGCATGGCCACTGTTGCGGCTGGAGGGACTATTGCAGTCGAACCCTGCCTCAAGAAGGATTTCTATTGTCTCAATGTGGCCCTCCAAGCTTGCTACCTGCAAAGCCTCGCCGTCAGTTGTGCTTATCCATGCGGATATATCATGGTTAGAATCTAGAGAATCCGCCATCTGGAGTAATAGCCGCAGGTTTCGATTGCTACCACACCGGGACAAGTGGACAAGCATGCAGTTGCGAAGCACTGCACCTTGCGGATATTGTTCAACATTTGTAGACATGGCCGGATATTCCAGCATATGGAACAATCGATCTGAACGTATGGTTAGGTATGGCAGTAGCGTCGACAAAGGCTCTGAGGTTGAGAAACTTTCTGCCAGCATTCTTTCCAGCAATGGCTGCTGTACATCTCTTGCAGCTCGTATATGCGTCGTCCAATTCTTGCGCACGTATTTTCGCAAAGCGTACCATGGTTCATCATCCAAAGCTTTAGGAGGATTATAATCATCATCCAAATCATTAGGAGGATAATAATAACCATCATCCCTGAAATCGGGTAGGAATGGAATCACTCCATCGTTTTGACCTCTATCGGGAAAAACCGACATATAGTGAGCATAAGCAATGCAAGACTCGGCAAGTAACGCCTGCGATATTCCAACAGCAACAGGAGTCTCAAAGACAACATTTCGATCCGACAGCAAATATTCCTGGACAGAGTAGTGAGAAAATTGAACAGTGATAGAAGACGAATAATGTATGGCTATCAGGTTTATTCCAGCACCTGAATTTACTCTGTTGTAAGGCTTTTCCACAGTTCTCGCGACGCTGGCAGGCAAGATCTCCAGCAAGAACCGATCATCATCTAGCCTATCATCGTCATTGACATATACCAGGCTTCCTTCCGCCGCACCTGTTCTTCTGTCTATGCAAGCTGAGGTGGGATCGATAATGAGAGCTTCAGCTAGCTCTGCTAATGTTAGCGGTCTTGCTGAGAACATCATCCATACGAGGGCTTTTCGAGCAATATCTCTATCTTTGCTGGGAATCAAAGCAAGGTCTCTTTCATAGAATGAGTTCAAAAATCGTGGCACATTTGCTAATGCGCCTTGCCGTTCACGTTTCGTTCTTGCCTCAGAAAGAGTGTCAAGTTGGAGTGCAACTAGGCGGAACCTAGTCTTTCATTAATATGTTGTTTCTGGATGAATATAGTTCTAGAGTTGCACTGTCTACTTACATTCCATCTGCTCCAGCAGCTAATTGGACTTTTACTGCTGATCTTTCTTTGGGGGTCCAGGTTCTAAAAGTATCACTTGCTAGTCGAATATCCATATACTTCTCGATATCGTACCCAACATGCTCTCCTTGGACTAATATTTCCGTTATAGGTCCCAAATTCCGCGTACTCTGCTCAAAATTTCTGCAGATATCGCCTTCTCTTCTACTAGTTACTAGAAAATGGAGTGATGAGACAGAGAGTGCTCGGATCTCATTGATTAAGCTGAAAAGGCTGTCTCGCCTCTGAGGATATTCATCGAGCGCATCAATCACCAAATAAAGGTCGTCAAAATTATCAAACAGATCTTTAAGAACTTCTTTTAAAGTTTGAGTTGGAGGCTTCAAGCTGCCTTTGTGAGACACATCATAAGCTTCATGAATAGCTTTCGGAAAGTCTTTGGAGTCGCTACAAAGAGCTCTTACTAGATAGCATAAGAAGCTGGAAAGGTCTTGCGTCGCATCATTGTCGAAGGTGCAATACCAGTAGATAACAGACGAAAACGAATGACGTGCGTTGTAGGAACGTTTCTGGAGGTGGTCGATAACAGTTGAGCACAAAACCGATTTCCCGCACCCAGCGCCCCCGTTAATCCATATAAACGAGTTGTCCGCCTCGGTCCATGATTTGAATTCGTCGCCGTCGAGCAGCCATGCTCCTGTAGTAGCAACACACTGTTCGCGTAGAGGGTTATGTTGAAGCGACGGGCTAGGTGCCCATTTGTCCAGCCATCCGAGAATATTACTGAACTTTGTGCTGGATTGTGCTGCGGCGATATCTTTCTTGATGTCTTCTAAGATCGTTACACTCTGCTTTTGAAGTGCTCTATTGTCTAATCAGACGGCTGCAGCCTGCAAAATTAGAGTACTACTTACAGCTTTTCTGCAGTGGTCGTGTCAATTTTCGTTATGATACCCACAATCTCGGACTGGGTGATCCGCCCAGCGGCCACATCAGTTTTGATAGCCTCAACAACGGCGAGGCTATCGTGGTTAGAGACCAGTCCCCCTTCTATATCATTCCTCAAGTCATCGAGAGTCCCAAGTGTCTGTGATTGTATCGACAATGAACCAAGTCCCAACTCTAGAGTCACGATAGAGCACTGGTCTCTGATAACCCTAGTTGAGTTTGCAATGTCACTTTTCAACAGTGGCCATTTCAAATATTTAGTAGCTCGGCGCAGCTTCTTCTCAGTGATGAACTGGTCGAGCTTCCATGAAGCTAGCTTCTTCTCCAAGCTGTTCAGCTCTTGGTGGAGTCTCCTCACGGGGCCAGCGTCCTCGTTAAAGCACCACCGAATACTTTCAAGGTTGACATCAGAGGCAAGATCTTTGAGTTTTGGGAGGATCACTTTGAGACCACATATTGCGTCGTATAATCGGGCCAAATCTTCCCGGCAATCGCGGACGACTTCATAATAAGTCTTAAGAGCGCCAAGGACTTGAGCTGATAACTGTATGACTTGAATCACACTTGCGGCACCACTGAGGCCGTCCATTGTGAAACGACGAGGCGAAAGCGACTGAAAACATGAGATAAACAGACAACGAAGCAGTTTAAGAAAGTAGGATAGACAATAATTAAATAAATGTAGTTAAACAATTAGACACAGCCAGCCTTGTTTGTGAGGTGCAATGGTGGATGAGGCGCAAATAGCGCCGTCGTCTATTGTTGCCTCGAACCCTGTAAGTTAGGTTGGTGCCTAACCGCAAGGCAGACCATAAATTATATATTTCTCAGCCCAACATGGCAAGAGCCTCACAGGTATGCACCTTTGAAGATACGACGTCTACAGATAAACTAAATTACTTCGCTGTTCTCTCCATTCGCGCCTCAGCCTTGTCGCGATTTTATGGATTGATCTCTTTAATGTTCAGAGGTACAAAATATTCAAATTGGACCCTGCCTCGGCTGAGACAGACTCCGAGCCGCGGGTTTCAGGAGTGTCGCATGAGCGTCCCGCGCCCCAACTTTTGAACGCTCACCACCAAAGTTCTGATACAAGTTCTTGACTAGAGATAAGCCATCACGTTACAGTTACGCTCGGTCGTTATGAGACGCTGGAAGGTAAGGTTTAAGGACGAGGGTATCCCATTTTTTGCCTTTTGACATCTTCTGCCTTGTTTTGCTGTCTGGTTTCCCATAGTGTTTTTTTGCCATTTTCATACCTCTTTCTCTTCTCTTCGTGGCTGGCCATATTTTATCATCGATTTTAGAGTCTAAGACCTATTTTTTTAACTACTCAATCCTTTCCGGTTACTTCTCAACACTGCTCGTAAACACTCATTCCACGAGACACAAGAGGCCGAGCTACAAGCCCTCAGTATGCATTTCTCAGTCTTCACCACAACCTCTCTCCTCCTCACCTCCTTCGCACTCGCCCTCCCTTCTCCCTCGCCAAACGCCAACCTCGAAATCCGCCAAGAACAACAAGCCCCCGTTCAAACCATAACCTGCGCGGACTACTCTCGCATCGCAAACTACACCGCAATCGACAGCAATTCTACCCTTCGCGCCGCCTTCCTCCAAGCCTCACCCCAGGGCACAGATCCAACACGTGTTATCCTCGATCATGCCTCTCTGGAGTTTGCGGCAAAGAATCTGAAGTTTGACCAGGCGCTCAATGCCCAGTGTGGGAATCTGAGCACGATTGCCATGACGGAGGTAAATACGAATTTCTCCCTGGGTGTGGTTGCAGGATGGAAGGTTGTGCCGCCTACAGGAGCAAGAATTGGAGCTGGAGTGGAGGTGTACGTTACGGGCTCTATTCTTTTATTATTTGCTGGCTTGTCGCAGGCTTTATAGAGAGAGACCTTAGAGGGCGCGCGGAAGAAGGAGTGTATCTAGGGCTGTGTTTGGTTAGAAATCATGGCAATTGGTCTTTGAGTATGACTTTAGGGAAGAGTTATGAAGGCTGGGACTTCTATTAAGAGATGAAGTGTGGAATAATAAAACTATATCAACATTGATGCACGCTTTATTTGCAGTGTGAAACGGATTTTATATTATTTAATTGATTATATTGCATAATTTCTCAATGTACAAAAACAAACCCCGAAGATTTGCAACTTAAACCTCCTTTGCCTTTTCGTCCATCGACGCTGTACCCTCCTCGTTCAGTACCTCATTCTTCTCCTTCATTTCCAGAGTCGCCCTCTCTTGCGCTTCCTTTCCATCAAATAGATATGACAACTCCTCGAGCGTCGGGCCCGCCGTCTCGACAAAGAAAAAGTACACGACCAAGAAAATAATCGCCAGCCAGATATCATAGTAGATATACAGCTTCCAGCTGATATTCTTCAAGCCGATCGGGTTTACGTATCCAGAGAAGATGCTGGAGACCTGGATCGTCAGGAGAACCAGCGACCAGGTCTTGGCGCGCATGCGCAACGAAGAGATTTCCAGAGGGTAGGTGACAATAAGATTCGTCCATGCGATCGTGTAGAACAGCTGGAAGAAGAAGATGCAGGCGAGCACGAGACGCCCGCACGCGAGATTGCCCTTGTCAATGTATTGCTGTGATGCGATAGTCCAGACGACAAAGACAATGACACAGCCGCCTGAACCAGTGAGGAAGAACTTGCGGCGCCCCCAGCGGTTGATGAATATTGTGACACCGATTGAGACAACCCACTGCCACATTGTGACGCAGGCGTTGACGACGGTGATCTCGAATTCGGTCTTAAGGCCGGTGTCTTTGAGGATTTGGGTCAGGTAGTTAGATACCAAACTGTTGCCGGCGGTTTGGGAGAAGACGGCAGTGCACATGCAGAGGGCAATGCGCTTCCAGTTTCCTGGACTGGTGTTAGATATATGATAGAGAAAGGCTGGCAAAGAAGCTGGAGAGAGGAAGGGGTGATGGGTACCTTTCGAACTGAAGAAATCTCTCCATGTCATATTACGCTCCTTGTCGTCTGTAATGGCCTGCTGTATCTCCTCCATCTCAAATGCTACAAGTTGCGAGTTCTCATCTCCTTCGCCATGATACTTGATCAAGATCCTACGCGCCTCATCCGGCCGGCCTTTGGCCATGAGCCATCGCGGAGACTCTGGACAGAACCAGATCAGAGAAAGTTGATAAGCGGATGGCACGACTTGGATCAGCGTGGGCAGACGCCACGCCCACTGACTGGGAATGCGGTAGGCGCCGAATGTTACCCAGGCACCGATGGCGTATCCGAGCACGATACCTGTGTTGTAGAAGGTTGTAACACCAACACGCTCTTTAACGTGAGAAAGCTCTGTGACGAGGACTGCAAGGAGTCAGTGATGGGAGTTCGGAATGAATGCAGGGAGAATCGTACCTGGGGCACCCATTTGGATGAATGAGGAGCCGACGCCGACAACGATCTTACCGCCGATATACATATCCAAAGAGGTAGCAAAGAATTCAACGAGAACACCAGCAATGATGATTAAGGCACCGATAAAGGTTGGCCATCTTCTGCCATAGGCATCCTGTTTAATAAGTCAGCGCAAAGCTATGTAAACGACTAGAAGATAACTTACAGAAACCCAGTTGAAAAAAATGAACGGAATCACGCCGCCAATTGCGGTTGAAGCTCCAAAGAAACCAAGCGCTGAGCCTTCGGGGTGACCAAAGCGATCCTGCCATGTCCTAGTAATTGTCAGGACACTATCACATATAACGCTTGGGTAATAATTGGCTTACTCTAGGACCTGCATGCCGTTTGTCATTGACTGCACGATATGTTAGCTCTGGTACGTTAGAAATAGTCAAGAGAATCTTACTCCATCGATACCAAGTGCCATACTCGAAAGTAGCGACGACGTAAGGAGAAAATAGAGAAGAATTCCATTCTTGCGTTTATAAAAAGGCGGGATCGAGTCGATGTCAATAGGGGGCCTAATGGCATCAGCAGTATGGGCAGCAGCTGGCGCCATGACAAGTGAAGCAAATGTTCAAAATAATAGGTGTCTTAAAAATTGAACCTGATCGAGGCCGATGACTCCCAAGAAATCAAGACGGCCGACGACGAGGATCTTATGTTTATAGAATCGGTGAACATTATGCCACGCGCGGCGGTCTCCAGTTTTTCTTTCAGGCTTCTGTTGACCCGGGGTCGAAGATCTTTCTCCGCATTGATCATGCACCCCGAGTATGCGGCACGAAGCTCGGCGCACCCTTCTGGAAAGCTAAAATTTAGTCAAATGAGCGAAAGTGAGGGATAGTTTGCCCGAGGCATTGTGACAGTGGCGGGGAAATAGAAAATTAAAAGGTGGAGACTGGTGTTGTAGGGTGGTTTGGGACAGAAAGTTGGGGATCTCTGATAGCAAAGGTCTGGGCCGTTTTGCCGACCCAGCCAAGACATCGTGTTCTCTAATTACAGTACAATATCCATTTGACCCGCAGAGTAGAGAGGGCACGAGTTCAAAGCTAAAAACTCCGAGACCCATACTATATATTTTTATCTATTTCAAGCCGTAACTAAAGGATTAAAAAGTAAGTAAAGTTTTGGTGGTTGAGTTTGTCTGTCAAGTTTGCCCGTCCAATTTCTCGCCGCAGTGTTTCGCGGGTCGTCGGAGTAAGGTTATTTCTGGAAACGGGATCAAGACACGACTACGCAAGGTTATTTCTCCGAACTGCACCCCACAAATCGCAGTCTATCCCACAAACTATGGGGATTATCTCCAGATCAACATAGCTATTGAATTCCCATGTGCGCGGCATATCCATTTGGCATTATGACCGGATTATCGAAACGTAATGTTTTTGTATCGGCGATAAAGCGCTCGGCGATTCCTACGCCAAAGATAATGCCGAAGACTTGCATTTTATTTGCATCTCTCTCGCTCTTTCTCTTGTAACAACATCTTTTGGGGACTCTGTGAATTGTAATATATCTAAGTCCTTGATTATGTCTCTACCACCGGATTTCGAATGGGGGTTTGCCACGGCTGCCTATCAAATTGAAGGTGCTGTTGCGGAAGGAGGACGAGGACCGTCGATTTGGGATACCTTCTGCCACCTCGAACCGTCAAAAACCAAAGGAGACAATGGCGATGTTGCTTGCGATCACTACCACCGCTATGAGGAAGACTTTGGCCTTTTATCGTCATACGGAGCCAAGGCATACCGATTTTCCATTGCGTGGTCCAGAATCATCCCTCTGGGAGGTCGCAACGACCCTGTCAACGAAGAAGGCATTGAGTTCTATAACAAACTGATTGACTCGCTCCTGGAGCGAGGAATTACACCTTGGGTTACTCTCCACCACTGGGATCTCCCACAGGCCCTACACGACCGCTATGGAGGCTGGTTGAACCTGGAAGAGATCCAGCAAGATTTCGAGCACTTCGCTCGTATATGCTTCTCCCGCTTCGGTGATCGCGTGAGAAACTGGATCACGCTGAACGAGCCATTCATCATTGCTATATACGTTAGTTTATCAGCACAACTATTCAATGGCTAGTTACTGACAGATCCAGGGATACGCCACTGGCGGCAACGCCCCCGGACACATCAGCAACACCGAACCATGGACAGTCGGCAAATCGCTGATCCTGAGCCATGCTCGCGCTGTTCGTGTGTACGAACGAGAGTTCCGGGCCACTCAAAAAGGTCAAATCGGAATTTCGCTGAACGGCGATTTCTATGAGCCTTGGGATGAGAACGATGACCGAGACAAAGCTGCTGCACAACGGCGCATGGAGTTCCACGTTGGCTGGTTCGGAGACCCAATCTAGTAAGTGGCCACAATACCGAAGGTAGATTATCTGAAGAAGGACCTAACAGTCACAGCCTCGCGCAAGATTATCCTAAAGCCATGCGCGCGCAACTCGGCTCCCGCCTCCCGGAGTTTACTGACGCCGAATTCGCGCTGCTCCGCGAGACCAAAGATCTGGTAGACTTCTACGGCCAAAACTACTACACCGCCCAGTATGCGCGCCATATTGACGAGCCCGCGCATCCAAACGATTACCTTGGTAATGTGATTGAGACACAAACCAATAAACAGGGCGTTTCAATCGGCGCTGAGAGCGGAATACACTGGTTGCGCAGCTCGCCACCGCAGTTTCGAAAGTTCTTCAGCTGGATTTATGCGCGATATGGTAGGGCAATTTATGTCACCGAGAACGGATGTCCGTGTCCTGGGGAAGATAAGATGACTAGAGACGAGTCGGTGAATGATCAGTATAGAATTGATTACTTTGAGTCGCATCTGGATGCTATTTCGCAGGCAGTAAAGGAAGATGGGGTGGATATTAAGGGGTATTTTGCTTGGTCGCTTTTTGATAATATGGGTATGCTCCTCTTAATCGACTTCCTTTCGGGGATATGGCTAACGGCATGTAGAATGGTCGGATGGCTACGGAGTTCGTTTTGGAGTCACTTATACAGATTACGAGACGTTAGAGAGGACGCCGAAGAGATCGGCGACGTTTTTGAAGGAAACATTTGCGAAGAGATTGGCCGGTGCGAATGGTCATGCAACGAATGGCCATGCAACAAACGGCCATAAAACGAATGGGACAAACGGGTTGATTGGAAGTGCGGAGCATAAGCACTCATAGGCACGACGCCTTCGATTATAGATTAACGAGGGACATGGTATATATGTCTTTCACATCTGGACATAGAATAAAGGATTTGAAGATAGATGGCATAAATGGTATATAACATATAGTTAAAGATTTTAATGGTAAATTCGCAGTTTAGTAGCCGCAATCCTCATTTACCTAATACAAGTCTCCGAATAACTAGGCCGTGATGCTCATACATAAGGCTACCCCAACGCCGCGCTCTATATAATAATAATACAACCCAGCCGCTTAGTCCTGTTGCCACGATCCATCTCTCAAAGCGTCGCTCGCTCTACTATCCAGCCTCGCCAACACATCCAACAACACCACGAATTCCGCCCTCGCCCTCGTAGCCAGCGGAGACTCCTTATGCGTGTGTATCGTCTCCAGCAAGCTCACTCCAATAAGGCGAATCTTCTCGACACAAGACTCGCCATTAACCTGTAACGCCCAAAACGGGGCCTGCCGCACCACACGCACCATATCGCGCGCAATCTCCGTCTTCCTCAGCGCAAGCGCAAGCGCCGTAGAGGCCTCCATACCCAACCCCGCAGCCTCGAGCTTCTGCAGCACTACCATGCGCAGACAGTGGAAAGTGGCCCGAAGATTCACGCGCTGGATGCAGAATTCCTTCGGGCACCTTCCGGTCTCTTCGCTGGCGCCGGGGTCGAGCGACAGCCACGTTGGGAGGGTGTCGAGAATAGTCATGAAATCAATATACAGCCGGTCAATGATGGCGCGGTCATCGACGCCTGTGAGACTACCGTGGCGTGGTTGAACGCGCATGCGGACCTCGAGAAGGAGCGCGGAGGCGGCAGCCCAGAGGCGCAAGTTGAAATTAAACCCTGTTAGCACGCTGCGTGGTTCGGCGTCCTCAGCTTGGGGGTCAAATACTAGATTGCCCTCTTCTGTCGGATAGGCGACAGTTACCTCAGATACAAAGTTCAGATGGTGCAATGCGATGGGCAGTCCATTCAAAATTGCTGCTGATTTGTCTCCAATGTACAGAATCCAGAAACATCGCCTCCTGAGCTCGGCCTCCGTGGGCTCGAGAGTTTGGTATGAAGCTTCGGAGTGCAGCTGCATCGTCTGTGCAAGTCGCGCAGCTTCGCCAAAGATGTGCCATGAGACACGAGATTTACCGTCGGCGTGAAGGCAGTTCGAATGAAAATAACGAGTTGCAAGGGATGTGGCAGAAGGGTGGTCAAGGTCGCTTTCAAGATAAAAGTGTAGCGCCTTGCGCGAGGCGAGGAGGAAGGCTGAGGAGATTAACGGCCCTTCAGGGAATAACTGCGGAGGGATCATGAAGGCAGCTTCAGCGCAGGTAGCGGTCACCAGTGCCAATTTTATGGCCATTGCAGTGGTGTCGCGGAGGATAGCAGTGGAAACATGATTGCTCTCATACGCGCCGGCGGTAGACCAAACAGATACTGGACTAGAAACATCGACAGCACCATATGTGGCACACACGGTATGGACGTCATAACGTAGGTTGCGCTCGTCGACAATAGGGATGAGTGAGAAGAGGTACTCGAAGAAGAGATCGACACATTTCTTCGCTATAGTCTCGAAGGAGTATGACGGCAGGACTCGTGAGAGCGTGATCACGAGATCCTGGTAGACGTCGTACAGTGGCGGCAATGAAGCCGGGAGCGCGACCTGGGAGAGTGGACTCTGCACGGAGGCACCAAGGGCAGCGGTTTGCGAGGAGACCGTGCCATCAACCCAACTGTGAGGCGAGGAATCGAGGCGCTGTGCGATGGGCGAGAGGTGGGTAACAGGCAGGACGTGTCTGCTATCATCATCTTCGTCTATGGGCTGGGATTCATTACGATCATGATCGTCCAGCCCTGGCGTCGTGGGACTCTTTGATGCAGCGTTGTAGTACGAGTATTCCCTTGCGCGATTTCTCGGTTTCGGGCCTCGCCGTTTAGGCTGAGAACTTATCGCACATTCAAGCCCAGCAGCTAAACAATTGGAACATGTCCCTGCCGGTATCGCAGGCGCGTTTGGGTCTGCGTCTATTTCCGGCTGTCTATAATCACACTGCTTATGTGAGAATAACCCATATCGGCCGGTGAATTATATTCAGTGACTAACTTTAACTTTGCGCGAACGACATCTGTCGCACGCCAACTTTGATAGTTTCCTCGGCGTCGGGTCCGATGATCTCTCCATCGTCGGAGATGCCCATTTATGCCGTCATATCGTCTCGCCCTATTGAGTGGTAATATTTGGCCGCTGGCGTGTGTGAGTTTGGCCGAGTGATCGCCAGCTAAGAAATAATAAAAAACAGACCTCAAGGACTATGAGGAATTGGTCGAGTTTGTGTCGGGGAAATAGCTCCCTTATATTCTATTACTCCGAGAACACGGCTCGGGCAAAACCCCGCTACCGGGGTAAAAATCGCTATGAAACTGTGGGGTACTGCGGAGAAAATATGGGAAAGCGGACCCCGGCACAGTCGACATCGTGAAGATGGAGAACTCCCCCGGTCTTTGCCTCGTGGGCTACTTACTCCACGTTTTCATGGATTTAATTGTCGGCGCTGTTTAATTGTTTGGTAACTAGTCTGACGTTGTCCCGCGTTTTTTAACACATTCTGTACTCGGAGCTTACGAAACTAAACACTGCAGATCTACATGGCCGGTGAAAGCCAAGGCATGGGATCTACAGAGGTCACCAGTTGTAAAATTAGTTGGAAACTATTTCCGAACTCATTCTGAGAATTGTATAAGAGCTAGGTCAACGCGCGGATAAGTCGCCCACTTCTCCTCCTCACCGTCGCTTCTACCCATCCAATTCATCATGCTTCCTCCTACTCGCTCCCATGCAGCCCTCCTGCTCCCCCTCATCCTGTCTGCCTCAGCTACACCTCTCGCGGCATCAAAGCCCGCAAAAACCCCCAATTGTCGGTTCGCACATGACTATACCCAGGCCTCAATCCTCAAGAACCCGGAGCCGTTCGCTCGAGACCTATTGTATTGGGAAGGCAAGTTCCATGCCGATAATGTTGGTTATAATGGCAACAATGGTATGACATTCGACGGTACGCTCCTCGACCAGGTCACGGGATTACCGACAAAGAAAAACGCATTTAGTGCTGCGAGCAAGGAGGTATAGCCCTGAAAACCCCTCTCAGCATGACCTTTCGCTAACATAAGACCAACAGTCTCTCCAATTTATGCTCTATGCGCACGCCATCTCTGGTTCTGCGGACGCGGCACGCTTCATATCACCGGACAAGCCAAGTGCCGCACCTAAAATTGCAGCTGATATTCTCGAGGTGAAACTAAAGACATACCTCAAGTTCAATGAGACCTATCCAGGTTTCGGAGGACTTCTTCCTTGGTTTTCAAATGCCGAAGGCAGCGACTCAATTGAGCCGACTTGGGACTGGGTTAACAGGATTCCGGCCCTTGATAATGGGTGTGTACCATTTTTTTGCCTCTGTGAATCACAGAATAAGGACTGCTGCTAATAAAAACATAGTGAATTGCTCTGGGCCGTCTACGGTGCCATCCAGGCAATGGAGAAGAGCCGCGACAAATCATTCCAGCAGCTTGCCGGCAAATGGCAAAAATGGTTAGATTTCACAAAGACCACTCTCCCAATTGTATGATTGCCCTCCTCGACAACCGTTTGCTATTTAACTCTTACCTAACTTTGTTAGATGTTTTATAACGGCGGCGGCCGCGTCTGCGCCTCTACCGCTATCGCTAATCAATCTCTGCCCGTCTCTCACCCCAGTCAGACATACATCTGCGAGGACCCTACCTACATTCTCGATGATCCCTATGAGGGAGAGCTCGTGACGTGGTGGCTGCATTTCTTTGGCGGCTTCTCAAGCGCCGAAAAGTTGAAGCTATGGGAGGTGAAGCGCGCGAAGATGAAGAGTGTCGACTGGAAAGAAGGCAGCAAGGGCCCTGTCACTGTGCTCCAGGGATTCTGGTTTAGTGCACATGAGCCCTGGAAGGTGCTCGAGATGCCGTACTTTGATGTCGATATCGTGAAGTAAGTTTAATTCCACCCGTTATCGGCCCACCCGCCATTACCATGCGAAAACCGAGATACTAATTATCATTTGCGATCTGTAGGCAGGTATATCGCAACAGTGAGGTTGTCCGCACCTGCCATTCCGCAGCCAACAAGATTCCGGGAATGTACGCCTCTGTCAACAACGCGACGGACCCCATCACAGGCGAGATCCAAGGGTATATCTCTGCAACAGGAATTCAGAGTGTGGCGTCTCAAAACGTGACAGAGAGCTATATGATCACGCCCTACTCTTCATATCCTGTCATGCTGTTCAGCAAGAAAGTAGGCTTGGCCTGGTGGCATAACATGGTGGGGTCAAAGAAGGGACAGAGTACGTACTTGCCACGAGTATAATGATTATTCTGTGAATAGGGAAAGGCTAACTGGTAATAGACCCGTATGGCAGCACCGAGGGTTCGAGAATCGACGGCACGTTGGTCTCTTCTTTCGTGTCATGGGATAGCAAGATTACGACTGTCGTTGCTATGCTCGGCGGTGTCCAGGACCTCGTCCGTGACCGCATGAAGAGCGATGGCGTTTACAACGAGTTCAAGGATGTGTTGAAGGTATGTGCCATTCTCTGTCTCTTCGGGTTATCGGCTAACAACAATGACAGCGCGAGTACAATTTGGTGTTTAAGAATGTAAAGGGGAAGAATATGGATTTCTGCTTACCTACAGCCCAGATTCCGGAGAAAGGGCTAGTAGATTATACTGAGTGTAACTAGATATAAAATTATTGACTATATGTTATAACAGATGAAGGGCCATTTGAGGGGTTAAAGTTTCTCAGTCTCGAGCACCCCTGCCATCTCAGCCTAACGTTCGCCTCGTACCTAAGTGCATGCGCAGCCCCCAAGGCCTCAGCCCTCACAGCCTCGTTATGGTTCGGTCCATTATGGAACGGCTCTGCTGGCGATTCGTTCTGATTACTGTCACCTCTGAAGTTTAAACCAAGATGAGCAAGCCCACTGTGATAGATTTGCCCAGTCTTCCAAGAATGAGAGCATCGTTGCGTGCTATCGCCCGCCGCCAGGAGCTGGGATGGATATGGATCGCAGATGACGCCTGGTTAGGTCCCCGAAAGCCCCACAAATGTCCGCATTGAATGTCCGCACCGCATGTACGACTGATGGGGCCCACAGATCCACAGACGTCCACGTTTAAATGTCCGCACCGCCCGCAAGAGATCCACAATTTTAGCATTGAATGTCCACACCGTCCAATAACACAGATGCAAAGCAGAGGAGGCTGTCGACGGCTTAAGTTGCTTAAAGAGTCTCACAATGTATCAACCCCCCATATACAGACGTATAAATATCTCATGGTGCACTCTATAGCACCGCCTATTTTCTATTTCTTCTACGATACCTCTTTAAGCACCCTTGGTTTTGCAGATTCGTTGAGTAGCTATGGCGTCTAAACCTCCCGCAAAATGCTGTACCGTTGGTGTTAGGCATGAGTAAGTGGCCATTTTAAAGAATCGAAGCTCAGTCTCCCAGCACTTTTACAAGTAGCTAACTATGATTTTCCTCGTACTTTAGAGGCACCCCTGCTGGCAAGATGATCAAAATTACTGGAAGACACGACGCATATCTGGCTACTCCTTCCCCAGCAAAGCAGTATAACGATGTCGGCATTCTATATATTCCAGACGTCCTCGGAATCTACCAAAATAGCCAGCTGATCGCTGATCAACTCGCCGCCAACGGCTATGTCACTGTTATTCCAGACCTCTTCAAGGGTGATCAGCTGGAGCTTAATATTTTTGATGGTGACCAGGTGGACGCCAATATTGATCCAGCGCACCCAGGGGGCTTCGACCTCGTAAGTTGGCTCCAGGAGGGAAGGAACGATGTCGGTCCGCATACCACCAAAGAAGTCGACCTTATTGTACTGGACGCCATCCAGTATATGAAAGAGGTGCTAGGTGTGAAGAGGCTTGGTTCTGTGGGTTATTGTTTTGGAGCTAAAGTGAGTCTGGATTCCTTACTCTTAATCGCTCAGCGAGTACTACCACTCTGCTTCACCAACCATCCTTTCTCGTTTATGCTAACAACAAGATAACAGTATGTTGTTCGCCACTATAAAAATGGCATCGACGTTGGCTATATTGCGCATCCATCGTTTGTCGAAGAGGAAGAACTAGCCGCAATTCTGGGACCCTTATCCATCTCTGCCGCTGAGACTGATCCTATTTTCCCTGCCTCAAGTCGCCATAGGTCAGAGGTAATTCTACAAAAGACAGGACAACCGTATCAAATAGGCCTATTTTCGGGCGTGCTACACGGCTTCGCTGTTCGTGGCGAGACCACCTTGAAGGCCCAAAAATTTGCAAAGGAGCAGGCATTCATGCAGGCAATAAACTGGTTTGATGCCTGGCTAGTCTGATTCGGCATTAATAACGGGACTGCAAAGTTTGAGGTATATATTTTAGCTACATCCTTTAGTGCTACATCTGAAGAATATGCGAATGCAAATATATATAAATTAATAATTTCTATCTATTAGTCGTTGGTGCTGGCCTGGCTGTTGCTCCCGTTTTATTATGCCACAACGATGAAAGAAATGCATATCCAAGAAAACCCTACGGATCTGTTATTCTTTGATGTCCCGCGATATCAGTAGAATCTCTTGATTCTCTAAGAGCGTGAGGTAAACACCTGGTAGAATCGTTAGTGTGAGTTTCTGGTAGGTAAGTTTAATTTCAAGTGAGAAGTAGCACAACAGAGACCTACCAGCAGCCAGCCATCGGCTGTTGAGGAGCCTCAGTGCCTGTTTCAAGACGCCAAGATTATTCCTAGCAGTTTCACTTGACGTGATGCGCTTAAGTTTTAAATACACTGATGCCGTTGAGTACAAGAAATGCGATATGAAGGGAGAGAACCGGTCACAAGCCAGGTCTTCCGATTCCACAAAAAAGTATGATATCATATCAAATGCTCCCAGAAGGGCAGAGGCAGCTTCGGCTGAAATCGGCTCAACGCCAATATCTGACAACGACCTACTGTCCGTTTCGATTGATAGCAGTCGTCGACTCTCTAGCAAGAGTATTGCACTTTATTGATTAACGTTGGAAAGCTACAGTTGCTGGGTGGGTACACCCTACCTATAGCACACTGCCATTTGAGTGCAGAATACCCATCGTTTCGAGCTTCCCTCCACCTTGGACAAGTTGACCAGGGAAATAATCGTACGCCGTAACTGTGTAGTCACGCCTGGTTCTTCAGCTGCACAATGGAGGACTTGGACAAGAAGATGCGCAACATGGGCAAACCTAGCAAATCGGCCCAGGTGGAAACCAGACGAAGAACCAATCGTTAACGCGTCTTCTGGCTTTGACATCTGCAACTATATTATCAGATACGAATCCGCAGAATTTGCCCGAGGGTACCCACTCCAGAATCCCACGCCATATCATCAACTGGTAGGTAGGTCTCTGAGTCCGGATCTTGAGTTACAAAATGTTGTCCTGGGTTACATAGATTGAGGAATCTGCCAAATAGACCTTAGTAAATGTATCCTGCCAAAACAGATACCGGAATAGAGGAATATATTTATAAGCCATTTGATTTAAGGACTGCATAAGACAAACCTATCCAGAATTGCTATCGCCCACCAGACCCGACGGCTCTCCTCCTCTTCAATCCACGGTAGCTTTATAGATCCAAGAGATGCTGTAGGCTTATTGATATCAAGGGCAGTCGCATACCGAGCACAACGTCCGACGGAAAGTAATGCCGCTGGATATATGGCATGCCCTAACTCATAAAGCGCAATCAAGACAGCTGCTTGAAGGACCTGAATGGAAAGTGTCCCAGAAGACTCGATATCAAAGTGAAGTTGTTTGACCATTCGATACAGAATCGTCTTGGGCGTTACTATATGAGTAGCGGAACATAATTTCATAGATAGGGTCAGCAGAAATAGCTCAGATCTTCTATAGGATAGACTGTGAAGTAGGTTGTCATAAAATTGCTTCTTTGAAATAATTGGCATCCAAGTATGGACTCCATCGAAATGGATATTAGCAACGGCCTGAATATCAGATATACTGCCGACCAAGTCAATGACTGCTTTTGTGATCTTCGCATCCACTTTTGGGATTTCTAATTGCATCAGGTGGAATATATCTGGATCTAGAAAACGTGCGGCGAGTATATCAGACACTCCAACCATTGTATGGCTGGCAATGGAACGTGTCATAGGCAGAGATATCTCTGTGGCGTCTTGTATCCCACGACCTCTCCTCTCCTTCCGACGATTCGGATAGTCACATAAAACCTGCCTCCTATTATGATTACTTCCATTAATACTACTTTCGTAGGGTAATCAAGAGATGTGTGTGACCTACTGGGAACAGAGCGTACATTCGGGATAGGTCCGATCACAACGCCTCTTTGAATGCCTGCACGGGAGACAAGCGTATGGTGAGTGCATAACTGCAACGCTAGCAGCATGCTCCATGGTGATATGCCGTAATATTGTATCGTAAACACAAGGTCAAGTCGGCTGCGGTGCGGAACTTCGCATCGGACATGCCCTTGATTAAATGCAAGACGTTGAATTGAAGGGGTCCTCATGGTACAGTACAATACAATGCGGGAAGATAGTGACTAGCATATTAAGACTAACTAGCCGCTTTTAGACTAAATAAGCAATCGACGTGCGTACTATTTTCGTTGATCCTGAATCTTATTTGCTGAGAAAACGAGCTAACACGGACTTGTATTGGCATGGGTCCACCAAAAGATCGACAATGTCCGCAATTGAATGTCCGCACCGCGATACGCACTCAATGTCCGCAACGTTGCTGCTTGAAATATCAGGATTTGGCTAACGCAGAGTGAGCGAAATATATGTGAAATAATAAGTGTTCTACAAAACGTGGGAGGGGCTATCAGGCGCCTCGATCCATAGAAGTTACATTCTGGGCTCCACTACACCAGTAATTTCTGTATTAAATCTTACTTCCGTATAAACTGTTGAGATATAAGCGTCTATCATGTAAGTGTTATGCAAGTACGGGGACAATACTCGCATACGTCTGTCGTTTACTACCGTATGCTACCAATAATCCTATTTAGCTCAGCTCAAGCTGATCAGTATATTCGACCTTTGGAATGATAATTTGCGGATCGTCATTAAGTAAAAGACCGCAGTACAACCGTTTGATTGACTAGCTTAAGAAATAATTACTGTCTTCCCTATATATTTGAGAGGCTGCTTGCTATCAGCCGCGATGAAACACCATGCATTTATATCTTACCTGATATCAAAACTCTCTCTTGGGCTCGGTTTGGGACATTGGTATCAAAATATGTCTTACTGTACACGTCTCGTGGGGGTATTTTCTCTAGCTCTGTCCATCATAGTTCCTTCGGTCATGGCAAATCCTTTAGCAAAGCGAGAGCTAAGATGCTGGAGCATGAATATTCCCGTTCAAATCTCGAGCATGAATTACAACATGTCTCTTACCACATCCAGTTCAACAGACGCCTCTCCCATAAACCCAAGCCTGGCCTTTAGTATTCCCATTCATGGTACCTTCGACATCGCCGCTCGTTACTGCGAACCCGAGGTCGTAGTGCCTTCTCGAACGAACTCATTGCAGCTCCTTGTGCACGGTGGCCAATATGATCGAAACTACGTTCGTACTCCTGCCGTTCTTCCCCAAAATATACCATTTATATGCTAACGTGCTTAGTGGTCTGGCGAAGATCCTCCAGGCCGCGGTTATTCAGGCGATAAATACAGCTGGATATCATTTGCATCAAAACAAGGATATCCTACCCTCTCAATCGACCGTCTCGGAAACGGTCTCTCAGACCACCCCGACCCAATCGCTGTTGTCCAGATGCCTACGCATGTTGAAGTTTCTCACGCTATCGTTAAAATCGCTCGTGCAGGCAAATTCCCTTTACCTCGCATTTTCAGCAAGATTATTTACGTCGGCCACAGTTTTGGTTCCTTAATTGGCAATAGCCTTAATGCGAAGTATCCTAACGATGTCGACGCGACTGTGTTAACAGGTTTTGGATCTGACCTGGAAGCCGTAGCGGCAATAGACAACTTCCAGTTACAGCCGGCATCTATTGCAAATCCTGAAAAATATGGAGACCTTCCAGCGGGTTACGTCCAACCTACCTCTCAGAGTGGCTTTTTTTTTGAGTTCTATTATCCTGGGGGTTATGAACCAGTGTTCGCGGCATACCAGTACTCGATTCGTGGCACGCAGACAGTAGGCGAGGGAGTAACAGCAAATTCAGCAGTCCAGATAGCCTTGAAGTATAAGGCACCAGTCTTTGTAATATCTGGACAGCATGACAATATCTTTTGCAATCCAAAATGTTCGAGTTCGAAAATTGGGGATTGCGGCCGCGGGGCGAAGAGTTTGCTCGCAAAGACAGCCGAGTTGTATCCAGCTGCAAGTCGGTATGATTGGTATGCAGTGCCTAATGCAGGACATTGCTGGCAATTAAATTATAATAGCAATGATGGGATGCATGCAACACATGATTGGCTAGCCGCACAATACTTTTAGCTATATATAGCGACTCATACTGTCGCCAACTTTAAAAGGTAGCAAGGGACGTGAAATAAAATAGGATTTGAATTACGACTGGGCTATCTAGCTAAGACTACATAGTAACGAGGAGCTGGGTGGAGTACGTTCTTCAAAACTCTGACGTATAAAGGCAGGTGCTTGGTTTTAAAGGCACTGCCATCTATCTCACTAATTTACGAAATCCGTGACTATGAACGCGACTACACATGATAATATGCTTGGGAATAGTTTTTATAATTATATCTCATATACCTGCACTACTTCTAGAGCCTCAGTTCAGGTCATTGGCACAAGCCACCTTTCTCAAGCACTTCATAAGAATTTACTGACTAATGTCTGCGAGTATGCTATCTCAAGGTAGTAACCTCAATAACCGCGTCAATGAAAGCTTTAGGGTTTTCTTGTGGAAGGGTATGACCTGCGTTTGGAACTTGATGGTGTAGTCTAGGTCCAGTGAAGTATTTTCCTGTGGAGCTTCCGTTGGTCGCAGGAAAGTTGCCATCATCCAAGCCATCAAGAGTCACTGCGGGAACCGTGATTACGGGATTTTCCAGTAATTGTGCCTGAGTTTTGGCATAAGCAGGGTCTCCAGCGGCGTACCCCAGGCCATTCCGATAGACATGGAGCACAACATCAACGTAAGCTGGGTTGTCGTACGTGTTGCTGGTACGATCAAGATCCGCCTCTGTGAAATTCCACGCGGGGGAGTTCTTGGTCCAAACAACCCGGGCAATCTCCTTTGCATTATTAGACAGAACTCTCCTTCCTCGCGATGTGAGGAAGTAATAAAAGTACCAAAATCCAGCCTCGATTGATGGCTGGTCCAAATCACCCAAGGTGGCAATGTCGTTGATAGCGTAGCTATTGACAGACACAAGACCGGCACAGCGCTCTGGCCATAGTGCCGCAGCAACACACGCAGCACGGCTGCCCCAGTCAAATCCAGCAAATATGGCCTTGGTGATGTTTAGTGCATCTAGCAGCGAAATTACATCGGTGCCAAAGGCAGCCTGGTCGCCGGACCGAAAGGTATGTTCGTTAAGAAATGTTGTAGGACCATTGCCTCGGAGATATGGTACGATAACTCGGTAGCTTTGGGCGGCTAAAGCGGGCGCAACTTCGATATAACTGTGGATGTCGTAAGGCCATCCGTGAAGGAGAACAACGGTTATACCTTGGACAGGCCTGCTTCGTAGTAAGTGATGTTAAGTAGATCGGTTTGAATATGGCGAAGTGGCTTGAGACGGTGGATCGTGTTTGGATCTGTTGTAGTTCCCGCTGTTGAAGAAACAGAGTTGCCCATTCTGGAAAAAGATTGTGAAGATAAACGTCCTAGCGGGTTTGGGTCCAGAACTAAGTCGTCTAGTGGCTTTCGCTGAGAGGAGGCTGTTACCAGGACAGAGAGGGCAAGAAAAATAACAGGATGTAGAAACATCATGGCGTGTGATAGTTGAAAGGATAGTAAGTGTCAGACAACTAAGTCGTGGGAGAAGCTCCGATTATAAATACAATACCTACTTTTGATAATTCAATGTGCTTCCTTGTTCCAGCTTAATACACCCCAAGAATCTTAGTTTGGATTTTTAATACAGCGCATGCAACTGTTAGGGGGGTATATCATCGGCAGTTAAACGATAGCTCCGAATGGTTGTGGGCAATAAACACGACTGGGTGCGTTTCTTGCAATCTTCGCCGGTTGGATCAATGTGAGTCGGCATTATGCTTAATGGGAATCTAGGCTGTTCCATCGGCCTTCGGGCTTCGTATAGAATTGCTAAGCCACTCTTGATGTTGTGGGCCATGTTAAAGTCTCACACGAAAGCAGCACAGGGATCGGGTTATAACCCGACCTCAAGAGTCAACTCTTTTCCCGATAAACCCGCTACTACTTAGGATGCTTAAGTTAGGGTGCGGACATTTAGACGTTGACGTTTGTGAATCTTTAGTGGGCCTGATCAGCCGTACATGTGCGTTAAATGTCCACACCGCACATGTACGGTGCGGTGTGGACATTTAACGCGAACATTTGTGGGGCGTCTGTACCCCTTTGGATCTTAGGCCGGTCTCGCTGTCTCCACATTATAAGAGAATTGAAGTGAGACGTCGTCGTGTGAGATTATAGTTAAGTTATACACGAGCTATTGTCTGGGCGTCCTGTGGGATACAGGAGGTCTTATTATCGGGGTTTTTTTTTTTTATAAATTGGCCTCACAGTCCAGATTATTCGAACCACCAAGATTAGAATTACAAGCTACTACAACATCAACCAACAGGCTACATATAATAGCATTTGTTTATAAGAGCCTACTTCAAGCCCTTGAAACAGTAAATGCTATCCAGAACCATCACTCGCGTATATCATAATTAACAGACGGACGCAGATATCTCCAAGATGCATTTCTACAACATGATTGTGCTTCCGGCCCTGCTCGCCTCTTTCGCTGCGGCGCAGGGAACGACGTATCTCTACGACTGCTACGGCTGCGACTGCAACGCCTACGACGATGCCACCTTCACCGACAACGGCGGCACGAACGGCGCATGTTTGAACTTCGGGGGGGAATCCAGTGCTTCTTCCTCCGTAGGCCTATCCGGGGGCTCTTCGTTCCACTGCACGATGTGGGAAACCGAGAACTGCACCGGCAGATCCCAGAACGTGGGCATTCGCACTGGCCAGACGTGGGGCTGTACGAATGCTCAGAACTCCGCATGGTGGAGTTCGCTCCAGTGCTGGACCCGATAATCGTTTCGGCGGTGTTTGCGAGTGATTTGTTGTGGTGTGTGGAAGGAGGGGGGAGATATTTCTAGAGTGGCTAGGAATTTAGACAGGATAGGAGGATGATTTGACCTACTTACACTCATTTATTCGGTTGATGCGCACAACTGTTTATATTACACTTCTAAGGTCATGCCCTTTATACTAGTGCACTATATTATCTCCTAAGTGCAAAGTACAATGTGTGACAAATGACGGATAATACGAGTACTAACATCCCGTCTAAGAGATGCTTACTCGTACTGCAGGCTATATGCTTCTCTATAGCATCGAGTGTATCCAAAACTCCTTGTGTCTCCTTAACAAGGTCTCTTCTTGTGCACATTTTAATTTAAGTTAAGTAATTGCCTGTCTATTCATATTATATGGCGAAGTGTACCTAGATTTCTTAAATATGTAAATTATATAATATAATAATGTATTTCCTATACAAGTGGCCCACCCAAACAAGTGGCCTACTAAAACACTAAAATATATCAACCTAATAAAAGTTAACAATGCTATAACTAACACAAGCTAAATCCTCTAATTAGGAGGGTAGAATACTATTAGCTATTAGTGCAATTAAACAAGGCTAATTTTAAAGTATTTGAGTAGCTATAGTATTATATAATATCCCTTGAACAATACTTTGTTAACAAATCCAAGGAATAATATCCTAATGCAATTCTATACCTAACTTATAGAAGTTAACTTTATACAAAGAGTTAGCTCTTATTTAGTATATCCTTAACCTAGATTTATATAGATTTTTACCCTAGCTATAAGCTATATAAGAAATAGTAGATCTACTACTCTCTAAACAAGATATAAGCCTTGTTAGGAAGAACTAGACTACAAGCTTTATAATATATTATATAGAACTTAAAGCAAAATTTAGTCAAAAGTATAATTATAAACAAGTAAAGTATAAAGATCTAATAATAATTTAAGAGTAGTTTACTTTTGTACAAAATATAGTTGCAAAATATAGAATCTTAGAGTAGGATATCTACAACTTTAATAAAGTAAGTTTTGCAATAGGAGTTATTGCTACTACAAAGGTAGTTATAAGCTCTAAAGTAAAGAGCTATCTAAAGACTATATAGCTAAGGAATAGAAAGTAGGTATCAATTATCTAAGGTGTTAATTTATATAGATAAACACTCCTACTATTTATTATTTTTAAAGCATAGAATTACCTCTCTGTATAGTATAAGGACTTAGAATTACTAGATAACTAGGTAATTATACTAAGTAAGAATAGGTAGACTTTAAATTTAATTAGGTATAAGTAAATTTAACATTTTAATTAATATATAAATGCTTATACAATTAGAACCTATTGTCTTCTTATTCTTAATAGGTATAAGAGTTACCTCTTTATTTAATTTTAATACTACTATACAAAATAGAAGATAATTACCCTTTATATACTATTATACTTGTTATATATTCTTTAGTTACTTAATATTAGCTACTTTGTATTACTAAAGCTCTTGTATAGAAAGTAGATTAAAACCTTTGTACAAAACTAGCTAAACTATATTACAAAGCTTAAGTTTCTCTCTATATTTAAGGAAATATTCAAAGCTACATTTATAGAATAGAATATTAAGAGTAGGTTCTAAGCTACAAGACTAGTTCTATATAAGCTATAGAATATTCTCTCTCACTTAAATCTACACTTAAGAACTCTAACCCCTCCTTTAGTTAAGAATAATAGTTAGATTTTAAAAACACCTTAGACTATAAGAGAGCTTAACTTTTAAATAGAGCATATTAAGAACTACATTATATAATCTCAGTCGCGAGGTATGCCGCGCTGAGTTTGGCGCCCGCCCAATCGGGCAACGCGCGTGCACGGGCCTGCCGCCGCTTTCAACTTCTATAAAGGGCCGCTCCCTCCCCCCCCGACTCTGTCCCTCTCCACCGTCGCTCCTCCCTCCCAACTTTCTCGCACCTGCTGCGCTCATCGTGCGACGCTTGGCCCCCTCCGCCCCCTTCACACTGCATGATGGCTCCGCCCAACGGATCGCCCTTCTCGGCCTCGCCGCAGCTGAAAACCCGCAGTGGCACATGAACGCTTCGCAGAGCCACACCTCGAGTTACGCCCTCCGATGACTGCGCCTTTAATACCAGCGAGCTCTTTGCGATGGCAACGAGCCCTTTGAGCATCGATGTCCTGGCCGTCGGATCGGTCAAGATGCGAGAACGAGCTGAGCTGCGTTCCGCTCGACTTGCCTCTCTCGCGCCCTTCCTCGTCACAGCGCACATCTGAAGCCTCTTGCGACTGTGGCATGCGCAATCTGCCTCGGGAGTGCCTTGCGCGACGACCTAGCGAATCGCAAAAATGCCTCGCGGTGACGTGGCCGGCCCTTGCGTAGACCGCCGCGCGGCACATTTTGCGACGTTGCGAGTTACAGGCACTGGCAGTGACGCCTGCCTCAGTCTAGACTGATCTTCGAGAGAAGGGCCGATTTGAGATAGAAGCGGAGATCCCTGTCGAAGGCCATCGTGACCGCGACCATCCCTGTGTTGCAGGTTGTTGCCGTTCACCTTCGTTTCGAGGCGCTCATTCGGGAATACTACTGGAATTGCGGATAAATAGATATGGAGAGTGGACAACTATTGCAATCTGGTAGAGTCGTCTGACCTAGGCTTTCAAAGTGATCGCCTTCACTGCACACATAGTCCGGACATGATTTCTCCTTTTGGCAGCAGAGGGGCCGACCGCAGCGCTACACTTTCAGCTGGAACTGAGACCCCGCTTTTGAGACCGCTCAAAGTGCAACAACCCAATCACCAGAATGCGTCGGAATACGATGTGTCTTGCCTCTCTTTGACGCATATGTCTGGTTGGTGGAATCGGGGTCAAGCATGTGGCGGAAAGTGCACTGCCTAGCTGCGGAGCACGGAAAAGGATGAGGGGACACGCAGGCGAGTAGGCTGCACCTTTAGCAGGGAAGCAAGGGGGCGCTCGCAAATGCGTCACTGCCTGGCTGCGGAGCACGGAAAAGGATGAGGGGACACACGGAGCGTGAAGACCAGCTTGGCAGTGAAGTTGCATCTTTAGCAGGGAAGCAAGGGGGGCTCGCAAATTCTAGCGAGCCAACAGCAGAGCGACCGTCCGACTCTATATAACTCCTTCATTCCGCTCGAGAGTCTCGTTCTAAAAACCATTCTCCCACTCATGTCCTACTCTGTGTCAGCATGGCTACTGTGAACATGAACTGCGTTGAATTCTATAACCCCAACCCCAAACCCGCCTTAAAGGCCTCACACGCTCAGCTGACGAAGTCGGTGTTGAACAAGCACCGACTGCCTCTACAACCCAGCAGATCGCCACCTGCAATGTCAGCGGGGGATGTTCAAGATAACGACTCGTTAGATGACTCTCCTCCATCACTTGAAGAGCTGCTTCGCCCTCCTCAAAACAGAGACATCCCTCAGGTGCCACATCAAAACCACAAGCCCTTTTATATCTCGAAGCGCCAACTGATCGACGAGGGCCGTCTGCTTACTGATGCCACAACCCCGAACTCGGCCTATGTGCCAGGCAATACTCAAAGTAGGTTTCTTAGCTGGCTGTTGTATGCCTATACACCTTACTAATTCTACGCAGAAGAGCCCCTAATTATCGAAGATAACAGCGACGATGAAAGCGACGACGAGGCTGAGGCTGGAGTTGCCTCGAGCGATCTCCTTGCCAGCATTGCAAACCAAGACGCGAGCGAGTATGGCCTGGCCACTCAAGATACCGCCTCGACCCCGAGCAGCCTATTTGGCCCGTCTACTCCTCGAGACTCGGAATACCTCTATGCCGATTGTTTCTCCAAGGATGGACAACAACGGCCGTCTTTCGCAGAGCTGGACTCGACATTCCCTGTTCAGGTTCGACGACCTTCTCCAAATTGCTCTGAGCTACCTGAGACAACGGGTCAGGATCAAATTCACCAGGGGGTCGAGAAGGCCATAGTCGACGAAATGAGGCCTTCTCCACTACGCGAGAGGGCTGGTGGATCATGCGACCGTGGCAGAGTCTGCGAGATCGAGGATGAGCTACGACAAACCTCAGCGGAAGCGGGGGGACCGCTGCCTTCAAGCGCGGCTCACTCCCAATACAATCAGATGGACCAGGAAAGTCAAAATAATACAGACGTCCGAGGCATTTCGAGCGAAGAACAATTGTGGGAAAAGACGATTGAACGGCTGCATTGCCAACAAAAAGCACAAGAAGACGAAGACAAGGACCGCATAGAGGCGGTCAGCGGCGATAATGAGGGCCCGATTAGCTACTGCCAGCAAGTAAAGGAGAGCCTTCAGCACCAATGCGTGGAAGACGAGACCATAGTTGTGGCCGCTCTCTCACAAGACCGCGAACACAGCGCCAAACCATATCATAAGGACAACGAGGATAATGAGGATGACGAGGACGAGGACGTGCGGCCTCCAAGACAGCGAAAGCGGCGCCGCATAGATTCTGACGCGACTGAAACCGCCACGCGCAAGAAGGTCCACACGCGCTCATCCACTATAGCCCAAGCCCAGAACCGAACTGCTATGGAATCTACAGTTTCTCAGAGTCCATCAGCCGATGCGGAGTCAATTCTAGCGGCGGACTACCAAGAATATCCTTTTCAGGGCCTTTTCAAGCGTGTGAGGATTGGACGAGAGACGACTTTCAACCTAGAGTTCACGCTGCTAGATCTTCCAGATTCGCTCAGACCATCCGTCGGTCTCCACATATCAAATTCTACGTCTAGCGGGGAATCGGCTGGAAAATCAGCTCATCCTCGAGTTTGCGCATCTCATGCAAAGAGGTCAAGTCCCGCTCTACAGAAGCAGAGAAAGCGTGGACGTGTCCAATATACAGCGCAAGAAGATGATTTGCTGATGCGCCTCAAGAAGAAGGGCTTGCCGTGGAAAGAGATACATAGGGCTTTTATCCGTGCTTTTTCAGACAGGAGCATCGGATCGCTTCAAGTGCGCTATTGCAACGAGTTAAAGAATAGAGACTCTGAATCTGATGGCGAATAGTATTATTTGCCAATTGTACGGGCTTTATCATCCATAAATTCCCTTGTGCTATGCCAAATGCTCCAGTCAGTAACTTTCCCATGGACGCTTGTAATCCCGAGCATTTTTTCGATCTTTTTGAAGCTTCGCCCATTCCGCAATGATTCTGAAAACACACAAGGAAACTGAGATTGCCTGCCTAATTCCCTAACTTCCGTATTAAATCATCAACGGAGACGGTTTCTAGCTCCGTTATTATGGCAGAACGGTATAATCATGTGATCGAAACATGTTGACAACTTAGTGTTGGCCTAAGGCAGTCGCATCAAAATCTCGGATCATCCTCCAGACTGTGCCTAAACTTTGCGACAGTTTCTTTCTCGTCCACGAAGTCAAGTACTTTTATGCTCTCGAAGGTAGGGGCCCGTTACCGATAAGCTTGAATATCAAATGGATATCAATAACGAGTTCACGGAATGGGCTGTCGCTCGGGGAGTGAAACTCAACGGGATCGCAACCCATAGATTTCCTGGTAGGGGACTGGGTATCATTGCGAAGCAGGAGCTTAAAGTATGTAGGACTGGGCATTATTTGTATTTGATTATTTTTTACTTCTCTTTTGCTCTTTTTATACCACTGTTTCTGCGAGTGCATTCTGACGCTTAATCAGGCTGGAGACACAATACTGACTGTCCCCATATCTGCCCTACGAACAATCCGAACCGTCCCCAAGAGCATCTCTAAACCAATCGGCATTATCACCGTTCAAGGTCTCCTGGCTGCCGAGCTGACGATGGACATATCCGAGGTTCGTGCCGCATGGCGAGCAGTTCTACCAACCAAGGAGGACTTCGACGAGTCAATACCATTCATGTGGCACCCTGCGCTCCAGGCACTTCTCCCAACCGGATCATCATCTCTCGTGGAAAATCAAAAGAAGAAAATCTCCGTCGACTGGGCCGCTGTCTCCACCGCTTTTCCCACTCTGCCCTACGCTTCATATTTATATTACTGGTTCATAGTCAGCACCCGAACATTCTATTACACCTCCCCAAAAATAAAAACACCAGTCGACCACTACGATTGCTTGGCACTCGCACCATTTGCCGATTGTTTCAACCATGCAGATGTTGCCTCCAAAGTAACGTTCTCAACCTCTGGGTACGAAATCTGCACGGATCGACGAATCGAGAAGGGAGAGGAAATATACATCAGTTATGGGAATCATAGTAATGATTTCTTGCTTGCTGAATATGGATTCATTCTTGATGAGAATAAGTGGGATGAGATCTCCATCGATGAAGTTATTTTACCTCTGTTTACTGAAGAGCTGAAACAGCAGCTGAAGGAGGCAGGCTTTTTAGGTAACTTCGTATTGGATAGAGAGAAGGTTTGTTATCGCACACAGGTTACGCTGAGATTACTCCTCATGCCGCCGAATAGATGGCAGTGTATGCTGGCTGATGGATTAGAAGATGAAGACGAACATCAACTGGCCGTCAATACGATTTTGGTGAAAGGTCTGAAGGCCTATTTGGATATTGCTTATGAAAGGCTTAAACAAGTAGAGTTGCTTGACTGTGGGCTACCCAGCCAAAGACACACGCTAAACAGACGCTGGGAACAAATATGCTTTCTTCTAACCACTGCTATAACTAGGATAGAAAATTGAAAGTTCCACCATCCATGCCAAAGAGAGAAGAACTTGTCAGGAATTCCGGACCAAAATACAGTCCCCCTTGGCCCCACCCCCTCATACAGAGGCTCCCACTCAGATTCACACAAGCGAAGCGGCATGGCAAAGCACTTCATACTTTCGTTCTTGACATAGATATCGAAATTCTGCACCCACATCGACTATCTTATGATATCTTCATGACGACCATTGGCGCAAGCCATCACTATGATTGAGTGCAGTCAACCTAACAATTCCTGTACCTCAGGGTGTCCGGCACTGACCGCAAGCTGTAGCGCCGTCAATCCATATCGAGGTTCCGTCCCAACACCAGTGGCGATTCCTTCCTCAAGTAACCACTGGCGTAATAAATCAATCAATCGTTTCTCAGCTATATGTACGTCTGTCACGCCGTAGTCATATTCCTCTTCTTCTTCGACTCCACACCACCGCGCTTCTGCCTTGACGTCAGCTCCTTTTTCCAGCAGCTGTTGCACAACCGACTCCCACCCCATAAAAGCTGCTATGTGCAGTGTGGTGAGATTGTCTTGAGTTTTTGCTTCCACGCTAGCGCCTCCTTCTAGCAGATAGTGTACGGCTGACTCAAACCCTATGAAAGCCGCTATGTGTAATGCAGTTAAATCATGTCGAAATTTTGCTTCAATGTCAGCCCCGGTTTCCAGTAGCATTTTCACTACCTCTCGTTGCATGTTCTCGACTGCGTATATCAACGCCGTCCTCCCCCAACGGTCTACCGCGTTGACGTCGATCCCCTTCCCTACCAGCAGCTGCACGATTAGCCTGTCGCCGTGCTTAGCAGCCCAGTGCAGCGCTGTTCGTCCATGGTAATCCTCCGCGTTCACGTCAGCCTCATTTTCAATTAAGAAGCGCCCAATCGCCATGTACTCATCCCTGACCGCAAGAAGCATCGCTGTCCACCCATATGCACTTGCATTAACATTGGCTCCGTTCTTGACCAAAAGCTGCACAACCGTCTCCTGCCCCCACTCGGACGCCCAATGCAAAGCCGTCCGTTTATCATATCCACTTATGTTGACATCAGCTCCATTCTCCAGCAGCAGTTGCACGATTTCCTCATATCCGAAATTGGCAGCTATGGTTAGAGCTGACCATCCTCCAACATCCTTCGCATTCACATCGGCTCCCTTCTCTAAGAGCAATTGCGACCGGCCGAATTGCCTTTTCTGGGCGGCTTCGCGCAGGCCCGTAAGTACAGTGCTTGCTTCCGCCTTACCTTCTGCAGCCTCCTCCAATAACGCCTGCCTTTTCTTGTCCTGAAGTTGCAAATCTACCCAGCCCAGTATCACCCTTCCATCATCAACTCGATCCAACAGCACTTGCACTAGGCCCTCGTACTGTTTCAGGGCTGCCAGGTGCAGAGGCGTCCATTCATCCTTATCCTTTACGTTGGGATCAGCCCCATTCTCGAGTAATAATCGTACCGTCGATTCACGCCCTCTTAAGGTTGCTCGATGCAGTGCAGTAAATCCAAAATTGTCCTGTGCATTGACGTCGGCGTTGTTTTCGAGGAGCAGTTCCGTAACTGCCAGTGGCCAATCTTGAGCAGCCCAACAAAGTGCAGTCTGTCCACTGTCGTTCTTCGCATCGAGGTCGACCCCGTACTCCAATAGCAGCCGTACTAATGTTTTATGCGGAACCGCCCAATGCAGGACAGTATTTCCGAAATTATCTCTCGAGTTAACATCAGCTCCGTTCTGTAGAAGCACCTGCACCGTCTTTTCATGCCCTGGCGCTGCTGCAAAATCCAGTGCCGTGCTGCCCAAAGAATCTTGGGCATTGACATTAGCTCCACTGTCTAATAGCATTTGCACAGTTAGCTCATGCCCTTCCTCAGCCGCCAGATAAAGCGCCTTATGTCTTCCATCATATTCGGCAGTGATTATGTTAGCGCCATACTCTAGCAGCATTTTCACCACGTCATTGTTTCCTCCTACGACAGCCCAGTACAGTGCAGTCCATCCTTCGTTATCCTTCGTCAGGACATCGGCTCTGTTTATAAGGAGCATGTCTACTGTCGCCTTGTGCCCATTTCTGGCCGCCCAGTATAGAGCCGTCTCACCATTTACATTGCTAATGTTAATGCTGGCCCCTTTGTTGAGCAGAAGCTGCGTCACACAGTTGTGACCACGCTTAGCAGCTATCTGTAATGCTGTTGCTTCATAGCTATCTCGACTGTCGACGTCTATGTCAGTTTCGAAAAAAACATTAAGAATCTTGTCTAAACCCCAATACGCTACAACATGCAGAGGCCCAAATTGTTTAGGGTAACGGTCATGCCAGTCATTCGTTCGACGTGCAGCAATGTGCAATATCTGAACGGAAGAAGCCAGCTTTTGCTTACTCTTCAAGAATGTTAAAAGCAAGCCCACCACCCTTTCATGAAGCTGATTCTCCATGATATGATAACCCCAATGATGAGAAGCGTAGTCAAGGAATTTATACTCTTGTAATCGATGGTGAAGTTCCTCTCCACTATTGCAAGAACCTCCCTGGAAGACGTCAAATGACAAGTATGTGAGGCATGCCATTCCCATTTCAACTTCGGGGTCTGGAAGAAGTTTCTCCCGGTTCTTTTCTAGATACTCCTGCAAGGTGTAGTGTACTAGCCCTGCAGCGCCACTCTGCTCATCAATCTTGATCAGGCCAGCGGATATGTTGAGCAGAATCTCAGTCTCCGGAAAAGCCGTTTCGTCTAATTCAATATCTTCGGCTTCCATAGACAAGATATGGCGTAGCTCTTCCACACTCAGTGGTCTCTTAGCACAAAATATGTAGGAAAGTGCTCTCCTCGCTAGTTGGCTATCCCCCTCATACTGGTCCTCGATCCTCTTCATGGCCTCCCCATAACTTGCAAAAACTTCTGTTGGCAACGCGTTCATAGTGTTTCGAACCTTCTTGGGACTCGTTTGTTTGGAAAGGTGGTATATCTGGAGATAGGGAAGCAGGAACCTGAATAACTTGATTAATCTCAACACGCAGAATATCTGAAGGTGGGTACCTTCGTACTGATAGACTTACATGCCAGCAGCCTTTTCACTCACACTTTTTACTATATCCTCCTTCAACTTGATGTCCTTAGCAGCGAACAAAGATAATCTGTTGTTTGTACTGATTTCTGACATCAAGTAAGTCTTGATATCAGAGTCGCTGGCCGAAATGTCGACTCGAGATATTTTCAGGAATTTCGTCTCAATGTCCACATGCGGGCGAGAAGTGATGAACAACCAGACGAAAGGTTCTATTTTCGAAATCGAACTGAGAAATTTTTCTCTGTTGGTTTCAGGGCATTCATCCTTCACAAAATAACTATCAGTGACTCTGGATCTTGCTAGACCGGTCGGGTAAAGGAATCTTACCAGGGCATCGACAAAGAGGTAGGTTTTCTGAAAGACGTGACTAATGGACTTAATGAGTGCGATCCACTCATCGCCTGTCGGGTTTCTTCTCTTTTCGGCATTCTTGTCACAAAATTCATTCACTTCTGAAGGCATGGAGCTTGTTTGCTCGGCTAATTGTCGGGCTATACTAGACAAAAGTTCGAGTTCAGATTGTGTCTTGGGATTCTTGTAGTCGCAATATAAATATGCAGTCGCTGCTTTCGTCCCTTGAATAGCTTCTTGGATATGGTCTACAACAAAGGATCTAGCGAATGTAAGCCTACAGATTACCGAATGAGTTCTATTGGGCATGCGTACGTCATGACAGTCTTTCCAGCACCCGCTTATTTATATGTCAGCAAGTTGACGCAGAGGTCATTTCAGCGAAAGAAAGGCGTACGAATTCCGGGGCACCAAAGCATTGATGGCTTTGCTGCTGTGGACCATCGCTGAA
Source organism: Pseudogymnoascus sp. VKM F-3557 (assembly GCA_000750665.1). Classification (NCBI taxonomy): domain Eukaryota; kingdom Fungi; phylum Ascomycota; class Leotiomycetes; order Thelebolales; family Thelebolaceae; genus Pseudogymnoascus; species Pseudogymnoascus sp. VKM F-3557. Next base: position 36,073 of record JPJS01000177.1, read on the forward strand.
ATTCATCCGTTTTCAGCAGCCACTGACCAGTCCCTTGATGATGTTTTGCGAAAATGTCTCTGTGCTTTTCATGGAAGTCAAGCGTCGATAGCCTTGTCAGGAGATTATCCCGTTCAAGAGCAGCTTCCCGACCTATAAATCGTCTTAAATACCAAAAAGTGGATGGAAGGGAGCACAAACATACTCTCTATGCGAGCCATGAGGGTCTTGGTATTCAATTCTGTGCGTTCCGTTACAGCTTGAATTTGGCCCACTGTTGCCAAAGTTGCATTTCTGACTGCGCCTTGTTCTTGTTCGACCATTTTATGGAAGTGCGCATAGGCGGTGGAGAGCTCGTCGTCTTCACCAGAGACAAGATTTCGAAAAGCTTTAACTGAGGACACGCTTATATCAGTTCCTGAAGAAGGTTCTTGGCATCTAAATGATGTTCTTTGAAACAGGTACGGAAAAAGCTTTCATGTATATAGATATGGACGGTACCCTTCCTTGGAGGGGTCCATCACATACGTGACATTGAGTTCATGAGGCTGCTTAGCACAACACTTGTAAGAAATCTCGGGGGAAGCGACATGGCAAAATATCCTACCAACTCGATTTATCTTGATAAACTTTGCACAAATACCACAGATAACTAAAACGGATATGAGCACCTCTGTTAAAGCTACTTCCAGCTCCGGCACATGCGGAACATTTTTCTCCAAGATCTTGAGCCGATTGAGATACAAATCCAAATCCTCGAAGAGCCCAGCAATCTTGTCGTAATCGGCTTTCGCAGACTGAGATTTGTTAAGTACCATACTGTCCAAGCATAGAAGCATCATACTTGTATAAGATAACTGACTGCTGAGAAAATAGCAGTGCTGGGAGGGAAAGACTGTCGTGATATGCATAAGTCATCATGAACTAAGGAGCTGGCAGAAGTGCTGTCTTACAGTCAAAGCCACCGACGCAACCATATTACTCAACTTATCGATGGGCCCCATGCTCTTGCTCACGAGCGATCTGAACTTGTCCAATTTGGAGCCGTCGTGGCGATAGCTTTTGAACATTGTTTCTCTTTCATGTATCTCGTCCAAGATCTCTTCCACATTGTTGGCTCTGTTGATAGAGTCGATCTTTACTAGAGTGATTTCCTCATAACGGTCTATTGCCCGTTTCCACATCAGGCCAACATCGGTGGTGACGGCGGGTTTGGATCTGATGGACAGTTCAACGGTCGCCATCTTCGTTGAAGAGCAAAGCTCAACAGGTTCATGCACAATGATCAAAGGGTGGTGGCTACCCTCTTCCAGAGCTATCGCGGTCATATATTCGAGAACGTGAGTTGACACGTATGCTTCACTCACTACGGTTGTGTCCACGCCTCCAGTCGAGACTATTCTCGACTGGAGGCGTACGCCGGCGCTAAAGTGGTTTCGCTGCAACGAAGGTCGAGGATGCCATATTAAAACGGCCGTGAAGCTGTCGACATGACAAGCGCTTCAAGGCACGATTCTGTCACATTCACTCTAGATACTAGAGCGGCGTTTCTACAACATCTAATTGAGAATCCGAACAACCGCCGTGTATCTCCAAGCGCCAAAGAGGACCTGATCGAATGGTTGACGAACCCTCATAAACGACCGTCATCACAGGAGGACTTCAGCCGACGTAACTATGTCCGAAAGACCTTTGCTTGGGACGAGGAAAGTCGATCTCTGCTAGCGATTGCGAAAAAGGATGAAGGCAAGGTTCGAACGGTGGTTACTACGGACATGATTGTGGACGTAGTGGAAATGGTTCATAAAGTCAGCGGAGACAGCGGTCATGGCGGGTGGGATGCGACGTGGAAGAATGTCAGCACTTCATATTACGGCATTCTGCGATCGGACGTTATCTTTTTACTCAAGCAGTGCCAGCTCTGCACACAAAACCCTTCCAAACGTCCCAAGGGCACCGCAGCCACAATGCTACACTTCCAGCCGACCGGCCATGAACTCGGTGGCAACCTGAACACTGGCGACATGCAGCATCATAACTCTACATTGGATGTACCAGAAAATAACGAGCACCGGGGTGAATAGTGTTCGGGAGACTCAGCAAGGACTCATTGATCTGAGAGCGGATGCTGCATCTGGAATTTGGGGACTTGTAGCGTATGTCGGCGGGAGATAACAAGGAGCTTAGATTTCGTGGATTTTCAGACGGCGTGTGCTGCATGTAGCGTGCCTACTATACAAAACCAACTCGGACGGAAACGAATTCAACGCTGTTAGCGTCTCCATACCAGTCGCTCAGGTTCGCCATAACGGAGCAATGCTGCTGGTAGTATCAAGGCCGCCCTGTTCCAATCTTGCTTTCAAGGTATTTCCTCTTTGGTTCTTCGATTATCCTCGCACGCCGTTGCGAACCTAATGGGCTTTGTTGGTTTATCCAATGTTGTAGTTATTATCATGATATTACAATGTACAAATACAGGAAATTATGCTTCATGATAGATCCCCCATAAGTGAGATTGCCCATGACATTTGATAACGCAAGTAGTATTGTAAGCGCATACATATGTCGTATGAAAAAAATCGCCCTTGTAGTACTTGTACAGAGTCACTGTTATGGTGGTGTATCTCATCATCGGTGCATAAAATTTCGCATTGTCCTGTTAACAAGGCCACGTCCTTGTTTTAGCTCCGGGCAGAATCTGGCCAACGGCTGTTCGGTTGGTATTGTTTATCTTCTCCAGGTAGAGTTGGTCTTGCAGTACTCGGAACAATGGCGGCGGTGTTCTGTGTTGCTTCCTTGGCCCATTTAATGTCAGCTTGTTCTCTTCGTGATACCCTGACGTGTTTCGGGGTGCTGGTTTATGATCGCCGCAGCGCAGTCCAATTCGATTGGCTTCCTTGCCACCCTCGGCCGAGCCTTATTCCTATCTGCCTCTCCGGCTCTGTTGTGCAGATACCGCGATTTGGTCATTGTGATGAGGTTATATTTATCGGATAGAGGGAATATATTGATCGTCAGGTTGGTGGAGTACACGTGACACTCACGTCGTAGTTGAAACTTGAATGTTCGATGCTAAATCCGAATACTTTACATCATTCTTTGACCGTTGCTTTAAGTTCCTCTGTCCTGTAGTAAGGCTCTTCGTGAGGATATTGATCTAGTTTCAATGTCGTCGTCTCTGGTCGTCGCTGCTCGTCTCTTACTTCTCCGCCAATTGACTTAATGTTCACCGCCTTTGGGAGAAGTGTGCCTGAGGTCCAAGGCGCCACAAAGCTAGTCAGCTGATTCAAACGCTCGCGCAACTGTTTACTTCTTACGTTGATAGCAAACTCATCAACGAATGACAATCTATCGTCGCAACCTATTAGCATCATTCGAGAAAGATTTATTGATCCAGTCATTCCACATGGCTAAACGCAAGCCCACACTTACGCTTGTGGAGATGGAAAAAAAGCTAGGATACAGAATCGATTCCTCAAATTATCCTGAGGAGAGCGTGAAACGCTTCTACTCTGATCTCCGACCAGTTCCTAGTAGTGTCTACGAGAGGACCAAAGCGGAATTCGAGGAACATGAAAAGCAGAGGTTTGCCAAAGCAGATGACATCATCTTGGAAGAAATGCTTCCGGATTCTGACGTACGCAAAGCCAGCCTCTATCCAAGCACTTCAGGCTAACATAGTTGTAGATAATTGACCATGGCCTCGAAACCGTGATATTCACACGTAGGACTCATGTCGGCTTTTACACTTTTGCTGTAGATATTCACTATGGTTTCGGATTCGACTTACATCTGCTACTTACTAAGAATGAGGCATTCAGGGCCATGACCGTTCCAAAGGTAGACATTACAGGAGTTTTCTTAGAAATGAACTGAATCGGTATCTAGTTGCAAGTTGATACAATCCACGGTCTAGATTCGATGTTCTTTAAGCTCCCGAAAGAACTTCGTGACAAGATATATGCGTTCGCACTCCCAGCCGGAGAATGGCAAATAGAAGATGTTGACAGTTTTAATGAGCTCATCTTTGCTAAAGGTATAGGTGATCCCAGTGGTTTCTACTTTTCGCCAAGTAGCCACGCCATGCTCCGAGTCAATAGACAGATGCGTCAAGAGGCACTGTGCCTTGCGTATCGTCAGATGGTGTTTCACTTGGATGACATGGACGACCTCATTAAGCTTCTGATTGCAATTGGCGATATTGGTCGTGACAACATTGAGTCACTGGAACTTGCCTGGCATAGCGGCACAGATCTTCAGTGTCAATGGGCTGAAGCTCCGGGGCCTAACGGGCATTCGTTGACTTTGCCAACCCTTCATGTCGCAAAGTGTGTCCAGCTGCTCAAGCATTGCAAGAGGCTAAGATACTTGCGTCTTTATTTCGAGAGCGACATCATACTGGGCATGTCTCCGGGCGCTTATAAAGCTGATCCTGGCATTTGTGAGCTTAGTTCCATTCGAGGAATTAGGAGAGTAGATATCTGTGATTCGAATAATACGCCTTTAGAGCATTCTGACTTTGTCGAGTGGCTAAAGGAAGAGATGGAGTCTTCCAACGAGGCCGAAAAAGATAAAATAGGGTTTGGCAAGCAGTAATATAATGAATAAATGATATCAATATATATATCTATCATACAGCCTTCCCCAAAACATTTATAACAAGCTATGCGCCTCACAATGCTCTCCCTGATCCTCTTTCCCAAGGCTGGCAATTGCCTTACTAAATGCCTCGATCATCCCATCGTACATTATATCGTTGTCGCGGAAAGTTCCTCTAAAGATTTCCCCGTCTCTGATCGGAAAGAGTACATTCCGGAGCTCGCGAGCCAACTGTTTGAGGCACTCGAACCTTGGGGCAAATTCCGCGATAATGCCCTCAAACTGGCTCTTATCCATATGGCCTAGTTTCGTGTTGGCAATTTGCCTATAATTTCCAGTATACCAATCCCGAAGAGCACTTGTTGCCAACGGCCTTGACTCTTTCCTAGCCTGCCCTTCGTCCATGTCAACATGACCATAACGAATGCACATCCATATAAGGACATAGAAAAAAGACTCGAGATCGTGCCGATAAGTGTGGCCCTTGCCCTGTAGCACCTCGATCGCCATAAATTGCATAGTGCCCGTGCGATGGCTAGCTCCACTCGGCACACTGTCCAACTCCTTCGCCAAGTCCAGGTCAATCAGTCTCCCTGTCGGCTCTCCTTTGGATGCAGCTTCTGTGATAATGATATTATTCTCGGAAATGTCCCTGTGAAGAATCTTCCCATCCTCAAGAAGCGACTTGTGACCTCTGACAGCATCACGTAGCGCCTCCAGAAGCTCCTTTGTTGACCTATATGCGTGGAGTGGCCGCCCAGCTGGGGAAACCACTAAGCAACAGTGTATCCGGTTGCCGTACGTCTCACTCTCACAGCCTGCCAGACTGTCGGGCTCGGGTTCCCAGCCGGGGAAACCACTAGGCAACAGTGTATCCGGTTGCCGTACGTCTCACCCTCACAGCCTGCCAGACTGTCGGGCTCGGGTTCTTGAATGCTGTGAAAGTCGGTTGTATCAGGATCACCGTTTCCGGCGTCCGTGGCGAGTTCCACATCGGTTCGGCTGTCCCCCGATTTGGATCTCTTCATTCCGCCACTCCCATCAACAAATCCGTCTCTTTTCCGTTTCTGCCCAGAAGAGGAGATCGTGGTGCTGCTTGTATTGGTTCCTAAACCCACCAGGCGACCCCTGCTACTTCTAGATCTTCCCCGGAGACTTCGCGTTCTGGAGAGAGCGCGGCTGGACC
>JPJS01000178.1:0-20556 GCA_000750665.1 Pseudogymnoascus sp. VKM F-3557
TAGTGTGCAATTCACTGTGCTTGCTCAATTCTTGAATGGCCACGGTTTCTTGGGTTCTGTTTATATGTTTCTTTTGTGCGGAAATCGCTGGCTATCGCTTATAGAAGTTTACTGTTAACTATGGTGAATTCAATTTATTGCTCCAAAGTACCATCACGAACACATAAATATCCCATGGCAAAGATTGCCTACTTATAAAATCGAAATGCTTTACAGTATGAATTATTGACGAGATGGCAGCGCTCACGCGCATCTCAGGTGTCTTGTAGATTTTAAAGAGCAGCAATCTGCTGGCCACCACCAGATGATACCAGTTGTTGACCACACACCTCAATTTTCTGCTGCAAAGTGCCACGCGTAAGTAAACCACCACGACCACATAAATATAACATGGCGCTATGGCGGCAGGTGAAATATGTGATCAAAATGAACTGCCCTCGAACCAGCAACCAGGAAAGGGCCAAATGGCGAACAGAGTGCAGGGAGAAGTTAGCCAATCACATCCGTGAGTGTACTCGATATATAGCAAGCCATATCTAATTGTGTCATGTGACCAGACTCCCAACTTGGGCTTGCTATACTCCCCATCGATGTCAAGCTCGTAACAAAACCCGAGGACCTGTATCAATGGAGCATTTCAACAGCTGGAAAGGCTGTATTGTTCAATAAACAACTAAGCAAGCACTCGACTGGGGCCTATATCTACCTGTGCAACGGGGTTGGAGTTCATTTCAAGGCTGTGCTCGGAAAAGGCGCTGCAGACTATGACCCAGAAATGCGACTCGTTACATCAATCGCAGCTTTTGACGCACCAGAGAAGAGTATAGAACATCCTTCCAGTGATACAATTGCTGAAGAATGGCGCGAGAAATTTAACGCAGAAGTGGCTACAAGAGAGGCTCTGGAGATCGAGATGATAGAAATCAAAGGAGAGAATGCGGAACTGCTGACTGAGATGGAAGCCCTCCACGAAGAAGTAGCAATGCGGACCCAAGAACTTGAAAAAGCACGGGAAGTTCTGCTGATATCATCGCGCATACTTCAAGAACGAGCATTAAAGGCAGATGAGGACTCGCAGAAACATCATCAATGGATTTCCTCATTTAAAGTCTCAGATAGAGAGAGTCTCCGCCAGTCTAAAAGTATCAGATAGGAAAAGTTTCCGCAAGGCTTAATGCTTTATCCAGTCTCTGAAGCTTGTACCCAATCTCGGTCCTGGTACTAGACGTAGCGTAGCTCTCGGCCGCGATGTCACCCAATTCTGTATCCGAAAGCGTCCCTACATATTCGGGACTAATTGCTCTCACTGGACCATTAGAACCCAGATAGATCCTCTCAATGACTTGCAAAACCACGTTGTCCATGTACCGCTTCAAAGCAACCTTGTAGTACGCTTTGAGTATATCGTGGATGTCGTTCACGGCCTGGTCCTCATTACTGAGATGTGCAGCACGCGTGATAGCGGCTAGGTCAATTGTCTGGTACTGACCATCCTCCAATCCGACCTCCTTCAACCGGTTCAAGACTCGCTCTTCACGTGTTTTTGCCAGCGTATCCGCAAAATAGTGGTTGATTGTTTGAAGGATACCACTTCTTTCATCAGCTATGATCTGGCGAAGTTGCACAATGGCAGCGTCGTGCGCAGCGTTGTAAAAGGTAAGATTACGAGCCTCAATTTTAGCACGAAGGACATCCTCTGGAACAAGGCTTTCTAGGAGCGCCTGGTTAAAATTGCGAACGATCTCCTCAACTTTGACTACATGCTGTTCTGCTAGAGGTCCCCAACGTCTGGACTGCTGGCGGAACAAACTCTCGAGGACGACTGGGTTGACGGTGCCAGGCAACTCCGCTCCACGTGACTGTCGATATTGGTTGAGAATCCAATCGTCGATGTTTTTGTTCTTCAAATGCTTTTCGAAGGGAACACAGCCAAAAGACTTATCGACGGTACCATCAACCATATTAAATGGCCTAGTATGTCCGCATGACTCTATCGATCTACCAAAAGCCTCGTTGGCATTTTGGATATGCATTCTGAGCTTGAGATGGTGCTCGGGCTCTAGGTCAGAGTCGTAATGACCGGATAGGCTGTCAATTGCTGTTCTCTGATATGTGGCTGCTAGCCGGGTCACGAACTGCCGCTGTTCCATAAATGTCTGTCGAGAAGGCCCTAGTGCGTCCAGCTCATCGCGGCATCCATGGACGAGCTTTCGAATTTCTTGAACGAGCCCGGGGAACTCGCCGCGAATATGAGTATATAAGAGCTTCCCCAGAAACTTTTTCAGGGAGGGGATCCCCACCCGATCCTTTGACAGTTGGTTGAAAGGCACAGTCTCGAAGAACTTCTTCTCGTTGACATGGCGCTGTTCCATTGTGACACCTTCCTGGATCTCCTTTGTGGACCGATTCTTGACTGCGAACCATCCATGGTGCAATCGTTCGACTGAATTCTGTGCAATCTTGAGGGCCTACTAAAAGTCAGATAAACATTTGAAACACGCGAAGGCGACTCACTCCTGGCTCGTCACCTTCCTGAAGCGCATCACATTTTGTAATGATCCCAACTGTTCGAACTCCAGCAGGGTCAGCAGCCCTCGCCATTCGAAAGACCTCTTGGTTGGCTAAGTTGTTCCGAGCATCTAAGACGGCCCTGGAAAGGTTAGCCATTACTCTGGTACGGGGAGAGGAATATGTACATGATGATTGTACGCGGATCAGTGATGTAACGCTCAATTAACCCACGAATGATAGCCTTATCTTCCTCAGTCTGATACTTAGTCGGATCTGCGTAGAATCAGTAACATTCACCGTTTGCTCTCAGCATTACTTACTATGAAATAGGCCCGGAACATCTACAACGCTCAGATTGGTGTGATGTGGGCCAGACAGCTCAATCTTCAAAATGTCATCCGAGAAGCGCTTCTCTAGGTCCTCAATATCGTCATTTGGCCCTGGGAGGCCCATGTAAACTGCAGCCTAGAATATGTGAGCTACATCTTTTACATTCGGTATGCTCACCTCATCTAAGATGGCCTTAAACTCCTCGGCGCGGAACTTTTCACCAAGGAACTTTGCAAAGCTCTCCAGTTTGAGCTTGTGTGCTTCATTACCATTCGCAGAAGGGCCAGGTATAATAGAAACCTTGACTGAAGTCTCCTGTTTGCGGTGAAGAACGATTTGAGTGGCATGACGAGTACAGAGGTCACTTGCGATGGGAAAGTTTAGGTCCGTCAATCCCTCGAGCAGTGACGACTTGCCACTTGACTGGTCCCCCACGACAACAAGCTGTTATGTGTATATCAGCAGTAATACGCACAAAGGAGCCCAATTTTATTCACCTGAGGAAGTGAGATATCTTCGCTGACTCCAAGATCCCGAAGCTGGTCGATAATGCGAAGTAATTGAATGCGCTCAGGTGTATCCAGGTCTTCCATGACTGATTTCAGAGCCATTTTGCTGGCACGATATGACGATATGGCCAACTGGTAAAGCTGGGGGGAGAACTAATTATCTGAGAATTTTCAAATCACAGTGAGCCTCCTAAATTAGATGCCATTGTCTCTGTCTCACTTTGGACCATCCAGGGGTGGGATGATACTGCATCTCGGTGCTGAGATTCAGCCCAAGATCGGCAATATATAGCCATGTTTGTCGTGTAACTTCACCGCAGGTAGTAATAGAAACCTGAAGAATGGTGGCCGCCTCCGCGAGTGGAGCAATGAGACCATTTGAGCTGATTTGCAGTTCACCGGTTCGGATGGCGCTGAAACAGCAACTTGTACTCCCATATTCGCTCACATCAATGAGGCTGTCTAGTAGCATGCAAGACCGAAATGGACATGAGCGGCCTCTAACTTAGGCCGCACCATAATCATCAGCCTGGCCCTTCACGCAACGGACTGATATGGTGTCGGCTCATCTTCACCGTAACTGTGGTGGAACTTGGGGAAATAGATTGGCTGATCGCATGTATAAATACATGCGGCTGCACAAGGATGCTGGGACATGCGGGTTTCTAAGCAGTGCAGGAGGAGTAGTCTGTGCCTCTCCTGCAGCCACAACCGCATTTGTAATTTAGACGAGGGAGAAACCTGAGTTCCCTACAGTAGATGCAAAGCCAGCACATCTTACACCACTGCCATCTGCGCCTCTTGTTTCATCCAGCAAAAAAATGTGAGACTGTTCATTCAGCAACTGCATGCCAATGAAGGAACCCCCGCCATAGCCGAGCCCCGTAGCCCGATATGTTATCGCAATTTCAAGCAACCCCTCCCATACTTGAAGCCGCATAGAAAGCTGTGGTACAGGTAAGTGCGTTTGAGTGTGCACAGCTCTTTCGTCCAACTGCCAACGACAGCAGTGCACGAACCTTACATTTTCTTCCTATTGCGCTATCGAAAGCCATAAAAGAGTCGGCATTATGTGGGATGGAAGCATTTCCAGGGAACAATTACAGCAGCAGATCAGTCTCCTTGCGATACTAGGCGGCGTCCAGGAGAGTGTCAAACACCATCAATTGACATCCCCATCCAACTATCCATCCAGCTTGACAATAGACCAAGAAAGTGAGATTGTCAGCAATCTCTCGTTCCTCGCATCTCGACGTAAAGATAGTAAACAGGTTGTTGCAATTGCGATCGAGACGACAGAGAAGAGCCAAGAAATGGTTATCCGCATGGCCGTGAACGGAGAAGATGCTGCTTATCTCAAAGAAGGATTGGCCAATATCGGTAACATATTGGAGAAGGCCGCACGCATGGGTAGAGCCCAAATATCAAACATAATGTACTAATACTGACATACTTCAGATGAATCGGCATCTTACTATACAGATCTGCTCCTTAAGCAAGTTATCACATCAGACTTCTCACGCATTTCGACACGGTTGCAAATGAGCAAGAAATACCCTCTTACTACGTCACGTATCATGACCTTGCATCGCCTTCTACACGAATCAGCCCTTAACGATACAGATGGCATTGATTTGCTAAGAGCTACAGCTCAAGCCCTGCAACATTGCTACTCTTCCCTAAAAGGTCTGCCCAAACTGCAAGTCAACAGCATAACCTGTGCGATGCTGGAAGAAGTTACCAAATTGGCGTATCGCCTGACAAACGCTGATCTGGATGCTGCTTTGGAAAAGTCTTCCCAGGCTAACAAAACTCAGCTCTTTCGTCTCAAAGACAGTGTTGCCAAGCTTGGAAATTACTATAAAGCATGTTCACAACTTGTGGCTGCCGCGATGCGGAAGAAATGCTCGGTCTTTGTGAAGATCAGGGTCGAGGATTATCAAGTCACCTTTCCACAAACGATCAAGTCGTCCAAGCCCACCTCTATACTTCCCGTCCTCAAATCTCAGATTGAGTTGCTACAACAACGGCCAGGAATAATTTCTACACTACTAAGGCGTGTGGCAATTATGAGACCTTGTATTAAACTTCATGCAGAGATTAAGCTTCTTTTCTTCTATGAGACACATCCTGAAACCACCAGACCACGGGTCATAGCTGCAAACAAGAGCTCTTGCTACTTGTGCGATCTATTTTTCAGCCTTCATGGGAAATTCCAAGTACCAAGCACTTATGGGCGGTTGAATGAGCGATGGATTTTGCCAGACTGGATAGATGGCATTCCCGAACAACGAGTAGTAGTGCTGAGGAGTATTGTCCAGTCAATAAGCTCGATATTAGACAAGCAAGTGATTGCCGCCTCTAAAGGTCCACCTCATCTTCCATCGCCGTTACAAAGTCTAATCGGAAGATCTGCGCGTTGGTCAGCGTCAGTCTTGGATCTTCCATCTCAACTTGCACAAACCCAAGCATTAAGGAGTGCTCCCAGCATCTCAATAGCAGATATCAAGTCCGCAAATTTTGATTTTGAGTCTGCCCTACCAGATGTAAGCCGCCCTTCTGTCGTGTTTTTGCAAAAGCTTAGGAGTTGACATGTTTCTGGAACAGAACGAGGGGAAGCCATATTTGTCACAAACTTGTGGCTTAATGGTTCCGATACTTCAAGGAGCCTCATCAACATCCTCCTCCTCAAGTATTTATAGAGAAGGAGCTGTATTAAGCCTAGGTGAATCGTTTTCGAGGCAGATATGCATAAAGGATCAATCATTCACAGTTCACTTTTACGAACATCACGCCATCTTGTCTTTTGATGATACTTTAGACTCCAGATCCCGAGGCCAAGTCAAAAAAGATTTATGCCTCGGAGTCTGGGTACAAGTGGAAGTTTTAGGATCCAATAAAAAGCCACTTTTAATTGAAGATGGCAAGAACATTAGAGATGTTCACATGGTTCCAGAAGGAGCGGAAGTAGCTCTGGGAAGTAGAGGTTGCGGTACTCCCATATACCTACGTTGTAACGACGTGATACTCTCTATAAGATTCACCAGAAAGAGTTCTGGGAGAAATGAGCATTGTTTATGCTGAATAAATTCTGGAAACGTTATCAAGGGTCGGTTTGTCACAGCATTTCTGGTTTGCTATCAGCTCGACGATGTCCTCCACGCTTCACAGGGTCTCGGAGGCTCCGGCTAATACCAACCCTCAGATTTCCAGAAGGATCGCAACTCCGCTGACCCCATGGGCGACACCGAGTTCTGGCGGCGCGAGAGGTCCTATCTCCGCAGGAGAGATGGTAGACGGTGGATATTCACGTCGCAGGTGGCCAGAGGAAGTTTGGAAATAGATTCCTCAATGCATTCTGATCAGGAGCATATTGATGACCACTGTCGAAGTGATCCGTGTAGAGATTAAGGAAATCAGTCACACCTAATGTCTATTTACACGAGTGGCGAGGCAGCCGCCTTTGAACTACAAGATCACCGGACGGGGAAATGGGCTTACGTATACAACTCGAGTTCAGGGAATCAACCTCGTATGTCTTGCCGCAAGGAGTGAATACTTGAAGGCTGATGTGCAGCTATATATTCCATCTTTATGCCAACCTCTATTCCTGTTGTTCTGGCGCTTGACGAATGTCACTGCACATCGCTGCGGCATCCGACGTAACAGATCAAGCCTACAACAGTATATCCCGCCAATCTGAACAATCAATGGAGATGTCAAAAGGATTAGGCGAGCCCTTGTAGCTGCTGCCACAGCATATACTACACCTCCTCTCAAATATTTGAATTTGGCTGCAGTACACAGTTTCCTCAAATCTGCTACAAATACAACACAGGAAGCCATACCTTCCAGACGCTCCACCAAACTGAAGGTATGTTCCTGGCGAATATCTTCGATGAGCAATCCCACACTGTATACAAAAGCGCTTGGACCTCTCCAGTAGGCTACCGCTGAGTTTTCCACGTCTACCTTTCATCATAGCATTGGAAAATTTGTCGGCAGAGAGGATTTTCAGACAAATATGACATGCGAAGAAGTCGCGCTGGCCCATCGGTTGTTTGGCTTCATCTGGCATGAACTTTGCTGCATTGTATTCTGGCCATTGTTCTATCTCGAGGAGATCGGCCATACTGTAAGACTTAGTTGGTGAAGTTGTCAGATCTGTGCAGGCACGCGGATTGACGGTATCGATTTTAGCAAAAAGGCCATGGCAAGTAAGCTTCAAAGCATGTCGCGAGCCATAACTTAAAAAGTTGGCTATTTCGTTTAATATTTCGGGTGGCAAGCCTGGCAACATCGTTATTGTCACCATTGGGGCCTAGAGGAAGTGAAATATATAGAGAAAATGGCCAGATGCTTTGGCTGTAGTGGCTAATGTAGGAGGAGAAGGACTTCACTCGAGGCAACGTCTGAAATTGTATCTTTGATGACGTATCTCCTTGATTCCCACTTCAGCAAGTGTAGCGCTCTACTACATGGTTACATGACCTAAGAACTCATCAGGCGGGTGACGTAATCGACGAACCAGATCAGAGATATAACAAAACTTAACGGAACCCACCACACTCATAGCCACCTCTGCACACCTTTATAGAACCCTACTACTTACAAACAAATTTTTCCGCGGCCCATATCCCGACATCATGGAAGGGCAACCAGATGTTGAACGAATTATCAAATACCATTTCACTAGTCCTCATATATTCGAAGAAGCTTTTGAAGCTGCGGGTGTTTCTGAGTTGAACAAAGGTGTAACAGGACAGAGGCACGGCAATAAACGGCTTGCATTAGTAGGTGATGCATTGATCCGTCTAGCTATTTTGGATAGATGGTTTCCATCTGGTGCAAGCACTGGTAAGAACACCTGTCCCGAGTCGGAATAGTACTAACTAGAGCAGAGGAAGGCAACAATCTCGTCAGTGACCTGGCTTCAAATAATGCGCTTAAGAATGTCGTTGAGCGAGATGACCTGGTCAGGTTTGTTGTTAAAAACCCTTCTCAAAAAGGTGGTCCACAACGGGCCACCCTCGCGTCTACTACTGAGGCAATAGTCGGAGCGGTTTGGTATGACTGTGGGAAGGACTTTGAAACTGTTCGGAATGTTGTTGATACTCTTCATATCTCCCAATAGTATAACTGGACTACGATCCTAGTATGTAAACGAATATCGAATTTGATTAACATGCCTAACACATATGTAATATCCAGCCTTTATAGTCAACGTCGATACTCGCCGCTGCTTCACCGAAACCCCAGTGATTATTTACAGAGGATAATGTGACTGCTAACTGAGAGCTGGTCTCGGTACAGGTGTAACGGGGTGCCGGCGTGCGACCGTTACAGTATATATAGCGTGATCGGCGTATTCCAGCCGAGCTGGAATACTGTGGTCTTTTTGGCTCAGTGGGGTGTAGCGCGAGCGTAACCGTACATCATTACAACAGGCCTGATTCGAAGCGAAGCTATCAATTTGGTTGATGCTACTTAAAATGCACTACATCAGAGGCCTAAGTCCGCAAGGCGTTTCAAGTAGGCGGGGATGTACTGCTCATTGGTTTAGCTGCGCCGAACCGGGTGAAGAGGGCAGAAACTGTGGTCGAATACGTAACTTTATTTTATACGGTAGTGTGGCTACGTGCTCGTACATTTATATGAATGCCATCAATTTGGCTGAGCTGCACCATCCCTGACGATACAATAAACGATAGGAGCCCCGAATGATAACATGGAGAGTAATGAGCGAACTCCCCTCATAGCCGTCCTTCGAATCGCACCGCGACGGCAAAGATATCAAAACATTGTCGTATTCCGATTTTTCGCCTTTGCGTTTGGTTCAACTCTCATTTTGGTAGTATTGTTCGTTCTGCGCCGACCTCGTCCTGTTGTAGACACTCAAATCTGCCATTCCAGCCTTGGTACCTCAAAAGCCTACGCGGGCGCTAAAGCTCTGAATAACAACATTGACGATTTCTGTCAAGAAGTAACCAACAATGAACCCGTCACCACTATCGGCTGGACATGGTCTAAAATATACTACCGCAACACGCCTGAGGAGTACACGATGACCGTAGCGATATCGAACCGTGCGTTCAGCTCCTATGAAAACCAGTGCATCGGCGCCATGCGCTCTATCATCAACGGTTGCGATGTCCCTGTCAACGGAAGCAACCCCATGAACTGGAAGCAGGGCGGCAAGCGCTTACACGGGGATTATACGTACAAAATCGATATCTTTCGTCAGAATCGGCCCTGGCCTCCGCCGACTAAGCCGAGGCAGGCTTGTGAGGGGTGGTATAAAATTATCTGGCAGCATTACGATATCTATGGTGGTGGGTGGGCAAATTATGACTGGGGAGCAAAATCGCTTCAACCAGCGATTAATCCCT
The DNA here is from genome assembly GCA_000750665.1 of Pseudogymnoascus sp. VKM F-3557. Classification (NCBI taxonomy): domain Eukaryota; kingdom Fungi; phylum Ascomycota; class Leotiomycetes; order Thelebolales; family Thelebolaceae; genus Pseudogymnoascus; species Pseudogymnoascus sp. VKM F-3557. The sequence goes on from JPJS01000178.1 coordinate 9,740, forward strand.
GCTGTGGATTAGGTAAGTTGAAGTTAAAAACCTAGAATATATAACAAGTAGAGAAGCTGATGGCTAATTCTATGTTAAGGAAGTCTTACGGGGTGGAATTTCGAATATTTCGATGAACCGGATGAGAACGGGTATGAGGTAAGAAATTGGCCCCTCCCGCACCCGTTTCGCTTTATGAATTTCGGCTTATTTAGCTTCATAGTGGCACTCGTGGTTTAATACTGCTATTGGAACTAGGAGACGCTGCTTTGACAACAACAGAATTCAGTGCGCGGCTGGTGGACCATGTGACTCTTACTGTGGCGGCAATGGATAACAGTCTGCTATTTTTTTTACTAGACAAGGGGCTAAGACTAAGACTATCAGAAAAGCTATCCTTGAGTAGAAACAAATAACGCACAAGAACAAACTCTTAATCCCAACTGCCTTAGTTATGGAGATGCGTCAGACTATCTCTAAGATTTTGAGCTAGTCCGGACAGGGCAGCTCGCTTTTCTTTTTGTTGCGGTGGCTCTGCTGCAATACGGACTAGGTCCTGATCCGAGAGTTCCATTACAATCATTGGGGAAAATAAATCTGGCAGGTCAGAGACAATATGGCGTTCGATGACTTGACGGCATACGTTGTCGACGAAGGTTTTCATAGCCACCTTCCGCACGTTAAGACTAATAGTTGCATGGGGTAGGATAACAGCTTACCTTATAATAGGCATTAAGGCCGGCGAGAGCCTCCGAACAAGCTTGGTCGTCCATGTTGACGATGACCCTATTCTGAAGAGATGTAATGAGCTTCATGGAGTCCATAGCAGTCTTGCAGGCGTGCAGTTTCCCATTCTGGTCATATTCAACACTCTGCATCGCTTTCTGTATGTTGCCCTTCACCGCATCATGCCTTGCGTTCTGAATGTTGTCGGTGTAGTAATGATTGTATGTTATTGGCTGACGTTTCTCATCCTTTATGAGCATCTCCAGTTCCTTGGCAGCAGCGAGCTTTTGGATCTCAAACTTAGACTGGATGATTTCCCTAATTCTGCTCTTAACATCTTCTTCAACGACAATGCAATCTAAGACCATGTCTACAAAGCTAGCGGTGGCAGCAAGGACTGATGTTAAATGAGCGCTTGCAGTCAATGTCCACCGACTCGATTGCTCATGGTACAACTCAGATAGCAATACATGATTGTAATTGCCGGGAAGTTCACGCCCTCTTGTTCTCAAATATACCTTTGCATTTGTTAGTATACATTCCTGATGATTCTTTGGAATTTTAATCATACCCGTTTTACCCATTCTTCAACTTCTTGTTGAGCGACGCGCAGCATTTCTCCCTCTTCTTCGGAATCGACGTCGGATTTGGAATCGACGATAGGTTCGGAATCACTATAGAGCTTCCTCAAATGCCCTTTGTCTCTCATGTATGTCGAAAATCGTCCATTAAGGCGATGGATTTCTGCTCGTAGGCGTGTGGACGAACCTTCGCTGGAACCCGCGAAGAAATCTCCCTCAGTCCAGTGATAGTTGCCATCGATCGCCGCTTGTGTTAAGCTATGGAATTTCATGCTCAATCTCGCCAAGAACATGCGAATATCAGTGGGTGTTTGCCTTTCCTCCCCAAGACTTGTCAGACTGCCATCTATCTTTGTGAGAAGTGCCGTAATCTCCTCCCTGACCATTGGGAGCTCTTTCTCAATATGCCGACTATGCAGGTCCTGCAAAAAGTCTTGCAGGGTAATAATGCCGATCCGCGTTGGGTCTAATCTATGCTCTTTCCAGGAGGCGAAGAAGTCGAGTTCCTGGTGGATTTGCTCGCTCCGCGACATTCCCGATTCTAGCTGGGAGGGGCTAGGATTCTTGAGCAAGAAGAAGCCTAACTTCAACTTTATTGGGCTTTCATTCTTTGCAAGGCTAGCAATGCGGCCTTCTGTGCCTTTGTTGATAAGATCAGGCTTCGTGATAATCCCCACAGTCCTTTTCCCGTCCCTATCGAACTTGCGCGCTCGCCGAATGATGCTCTGATTCGCAATATCATTATTAGCCTGAACAACGGCGAGAATAATTGTCCTCGTACTCTTCAGGTAGGCGTCGACAAGGGTATCAACGAGAGCAATGTCTTCTTCTGTCTGCTCATCATTTTCAACTGCGATCAGACCCGGCAGGTCTACTACAGTGAGATGTAAGCCCGTCTTGCCCACAACCTCAATGCGCAGTACATCTGCGGCAAATGCTGGGCCTTCGTTCACGCCATAACCTCGAATCCGCATCAACGTAGCAGCTTCTAATATCACTTCTGGCAGCTCTGTGAAGTCGTCCAATTCCTTGCGATAGGCTCGAAGGAGTGCCTTGTCGGGCTCGCTCCGAGCACTAGTAGGGATGATGGTGGCCGTGATTCGAGAGGTTTCTGCACTATGCCGCAGGATGATCTCGGTAGGAAATTTGGTGCAGACGTCATCATCACGAGGAAATGGTATGCCCGTGATGCGTTCTAGAGCCGAGCTCTTTCCTGCAGACTGGTCTCCGCATACTACTAACTGTGGTAGCGAGATATGGTCGCCCACGCCGAACTCTCTGATGCGATCAATTTGGTTGAGTCTCTGCGTTGACTTTTTGGACTTGAGACCTTCAAGGCCATTATCGGTTTCAATAATTTTTACTGCCATTTTCATAAGAAAGGCTTTGCAGGGTTACTGACGTTGAGTTTGATCTTGATAGAAGGATTAACTTATATGTGAATGAGATTGACACCAGAGACTTATCGCATCAACCCCGTCACCGACCGCGAACGGCAAGTTCGCATTACATTGATAGACGAGAACAACATTAATATCACATAACGCATTCATGTGTTTACGCAACCTATTCGGCTGTGTTATAGACGATTTCGTGCGACCAAAGGAGCCGCATGCAACCGACCGTTTGCGAGCAGGCAATGGTGGGGTAACCTAGGATCACAAATGAGGGTCCCAAATACCATAACCAATATTCTCACCATGGCACCGCTCAAGCGCTTTCGAGCCCCAGAAATACTCTGTCTGTTCCAAGACTTGCAAGCGTCAAACGCTTGGACCGTCGTGATTACTCCACCCACCAGCTTGATCAAAGCCCACCATGACCCTCAAATACATGATCCGGCGGGCGAGTTCAGGCCATTTGTATAATTAAGATATGCATATTACAATTGCAGGAACAATGACAACTGTATCACGGTATTCCTCCCTGCAAACGGCCTTTACGATCAAAGGCTCAAGGCAGTATTGTACAATCCTTGGGCGACTCTCTGGTGCTTCCACGCCCTGGATCTGCATATACTCAGTTGAGAAGGGACTTCCTGCGCTAATCCACTGCACGATATACTTCTCCTGCTGGGCATGTAGCTGCTTTTGAAGGCTCACTGTTTTCTCCAGTATTTTGCGCAAAACCCGCGCTCGATTTTCAGCTTTGCCTTGCTCGGCCATGCCAGCAAATTTGTTTTCGATGAATGCGTGCCAGGTTTCAACGTGGCGATTTTCTTCTTGCGTGTAACAAGCAAGTGTGATAAGACGCCACCGGTGCTCATCATATTTTGGAACTAACCTTGTGTAAGCTTGATCATTGAATCATAGGAAGTATTTACCAGATGTCAGAATTTGCAAGTTGATATTTTCCAGCATTTGTGATTCCTGTTGATGAAGACCAACTACCAGCGGGGCAAGAATGCCACAAGCCAACATCCCACCAATTTCTGATTGAATCTCAGTTCGACCCCCTGTCCCTGTCTTGAAATTGCTAAAACACCATGTAGTGAGAAGGTGGAAGATCTCACCCACGAGCGTCTTGCATGCTCTGTCGTCCATGGTGTATTCGACCTTGTTCTCCAGTTGGTTTGAATGCAAACGCTTCTCCTCAAGCAGTGCTTTGATCATTGCCTCTTGCTTCAATATTTCCTCTTCGTGAGATTCGTCTTGTCGTCGGATCTTTTCTTCTGCAACGACGATCCGACGATTTATCTGTGCCATTTCCCCCTCGAGGTCTGCCCTGACTTGGTCATCCTGTCTTTTTATTTCTTCTGCAGTGGCGATCTCAATATCTTTCTTCCTTATTTCACCCCTTAGTGCTGCATTTTGGCTCTCGAGCTCGGCCTTGACTCCGTCACTGGCTATCTCTAGGTGGCCTACCAATAGTCAGAGCTTGGCCGGTAGGGTGGCAGGCTGGATTATACCTCTAAAACCATTCCAAACTGAAATTCTCCTTGCTGGACGTGAGTCTCCAGCGAAATAGCGTAGGATCGCCATCATGGCTGGGAATGCTTGGCAGGTCTGCAGACAATTGTTCATTAGGCTCCTTATATACCCCAGCAAGCCACTCGTATACCATATAGGAATCCTCTCACTTTATAGCTGGTTCTCTACATGCCGATTGCACTATCTTCTGTACCTAAGTATCGTCTGCAAACGGAAAAGAAGATGTGGTTTACATGCGGGTTGTATTCACTCCGCACCATAATTTTGCCTGCAAACGGAACGTAAAATGAAAGATAAGAAGTACCCCGTTGCGTGCGAATTAAATTATTCAATGGATATAAGATCACTGTTGTCAGCGATTTTATGACTACATCAGCATTTTGTTTGATTTAAATAATGGCGGACCAAACCATCATCATCGGTATTGACTTCGGCACCACGTTTAGCGGGTACGAGTAGCTTGTCCAGACATTAACCTCATGCTAACTCGGCCATTAGTGTCGCTTGGGCACCAGAGGGATGCCCAGACGACTTGGAAGTTATATCCTCGTGGCCTGGTAGCCAGAACAGTATGGCGTTTATTTCAAATGAGAGACAGATCTTACGCTGATAAAACCAAGGAACGTCAGAAAAGGTGCCCAGTGTCATGGCATACGAGACTCGGAAAGAAAAGCGTGCTTTTCGCTGGGGTTTTCAAGTATCACCCTCTACAGACAGCATACGTGGTCTCAAGTTACTCCTAGATGAGAGCCAACAGAGCCGCTACGGCCCGTCTGTTCGGTCCAAAGAGATCTTGACGATGTTGGAGAAGGATCCTGTATCCGTTGCTTCTGATTATCTGCGTGAACTTCTGGCCGTCGTCAAAGGTGCACAGACGCGGCGTCTTGGAGAGACCTATGTCAGATCAGCGAAGTTCCGCATCGTCTTAACCGTTCCAGCAGTATGGTCTGATAAAGCTAAAGATGCCACACTTCGCGCTGCCGAAGATGGTCTTGGGGGTCATCAGCTCATCATGATATCAGAACCGGAAGCCGCAGCACTCCATACACTCCGCGCCATTCAGCCAAACACTATCACCGTTCGTCTTGTATCCATCCCTTAAAAGGCTTTCTCAGCTAATCTAGTAGAATGGAGACACCTTTGTTGTGTGCGATGCAGGAGGTGGAACGGTGGTAAGCTGTCCGACCTTGGTATTATCCAAAGTAGCTAACGTTTTAAGGATCTTATTACTTACCAAGTCAGATCGGTTGAGCCTTTAGATCTCTATGAAGTTGTGCAAGGTGATGGTGGCATTTGCGGTGCTGCAATGCTTGACAAGCGTTTCGAAGCCTTCATCAAACATCGCCTTGGAGCTCAGTGGTCCCAGCTATCTGAGAAATCCAAGAATATGACGCTGTCTTGTTGGGAAAACAACATAAAATGCAACTTCAGTGGTACCGGTGACAATGAAGATGACCTGACTGAGTTTCTCATTGTCATCCCAGGTGCCTCTGACAATGTAGAGAGGGGAATAGAAGGAGGGATGATGCTTATGGAAAGGTTTGATTGAAAGTCTGGAGGAAAGTCGTGATACTGACCGTGTTGTAGTGAGGATATAGCAACCATCTTTGATCCTATCATAGAAGATATTGAAAGCCTAGTCCACACCCAGATAAAGAATGCTAAGCTAGCAGGATACAATGTGAAGGTAAGACTGCGCCTTCGGATTGATGGTTTCAATATATCTTATTTTGCAGGCAATTCTCTTGGTTGGAGGCTTTGGCTCGAGCACCTACCTCTATAGAAGACTACAGAAGAAGTTCAGCGGCATTGATATCATGCAGCCGCCTAATGCGTCAGTTCCTCCGATGAAATTTAGAGGCGAGTTTGCTAACCGGTGATACAGTTGGACGTCAGTTGTCAGGTAGGCTACTCTCTACTTCCACTAAAACACAGCATAATATCTCTCAGAGGAGCCGTACTCCGCGGAACATACGGAAACGCTATCACTAGTCGAAAAGCTCGTCGCCATTACGGGGTTATGGCGTCTCAACCCTTTGATCCGGAGCGGCACCCAGTCACGTGTAGAGTATGGGACTCTTTGGAGGAAAAATGGGGAGCAGAAAACAGAATGTCGTGGTTTGTGTCGAAGGTGAGATAGCCCATCCAAATTTTCAGGAGCTGACGCAGTTTAGGGCATGGAGCTGCTGGATGGCAAGAAGATCTCTCTGAAATTCTACCGCGTTGTGGATATGGACTTTGGCAGCTTTGTCTTTCGGGACGAACTATTGTGCTGCAATGATGAATCCAGTCCTGAGGACGGCGAGCATCCATGTAAGTTGCATGCATGGTGAGGTTTGCCACGTTACTGATTTTGGTTGCTAGCAATATTCCCACTTTGCACTGTACAAGCCGATCTTACAAAGGTTCCGAAAGATTTATTCGTAATCGCTACGAATTCAAAAGGGAAGCAGTACTACAAAGTCCCTTATAAACTAGAGATGACCTTCAAATCAGCGTCAATATTTTTTGAACTGGTCTTTGAAGGAATCTCATATGGAAGTGTTCGAGCAAAGTACTAGCTAAGCCAAGAATGCCTAAAATTAATATTTACACCGACTCCAGAGCCCCTGTGAACATTGTTGAATACTATAGTAGAAAGCTATCTACACTGAAAGCCTATCGTCTCACTTTAAACGCCAGTCGGGTGGCTGGCCCCCCAGTATCAGCCTGCCCTGCGCACTGAGAGATGCGCCGTCGCACCTGATCCCAATACTGTTATAGGTTTCTCTTGTATAGGCGATTTCATCTTCTGCGACTCCGAGCTCGTCCTTTGGTATCCACAGGACTGGAGGGTCAGAAGTAAGAGTTTTGTCTTGACAAGGGTCTTGGAATATCTTTGTTGTAACGTGCATATCCTTGTCTTTACTTCTGGTAACGACGTGATACTCTCTATAAGATTCACCAGTAAGAGTCCTAGGAGAAATGAGTGTTGCTTATGCTGAATAATTTCAGGAAACGTTATCAAGGGTTGCTTTGTCACAGCATTTCTGATTTGCTATAATCAGTCCCAGCTCGACGATGTCCTCCACGCTTCACAGGGTCTCGGAGGCTGCTGGCTAATACCAACTCTTGATAACGTTTCCAGAAGGATCGCAACTCCCAGTTCGTTATATATTTCCTCTTACCCTTATCTTACCAAGCCCTAATGGCTCCACTGATGGGCGGCCCCTAAGTTCAGGGCGGCCTCACGTGATGGGCAGCCTTACAGGTGGACGGTGGATATTCAAGTCGCAGGTGGCCAGAGGAAGTCTGGAAATAGATTCCTCAATGCATTCTGATCAGGAACATATTGATGCCTTGGCCACTGCCGAAGTGATCCGCGTAGATATTAATGAAATCAGTCCTTCACTTGCGTTAGTAGGTGATGCATTGATACGACTAGCTAGTATGGATACATGGTTTCCATCTGGTGCAAGCACTGGTAAAGAGTATTTGCCCCGAGCCGGAATAGTATTAACTAGACCAGAGGAAGGCAAGAATCTCGTCAGTGACCTGGCTTCAAACAACGCGCTTAAGTTGTTGAGCAAGACGGCCTAGCCAAGTTTGTTGTCAAAAACCCTTGTGAAAAAGGCAAACTGCAACGGACCACCCTTGCGTCTACGACTGAGGCGATAGTCGGAGCAGTTTGGTATGACTGCGGGAAGGACTTTGAAACTGTTCGCGATGTTGTTCATACTCTTCATATTTCTCAATAATATATCTGTACTACGATCCTCTTGTACAAACGAACATCGAACTTGATTAAGGGGGTTGTGATACAAGACTATGTCAACAGGTTCGCGCTGCAACCTGCGAAGCTAGCTAATTTGCTTTGAGAATAGCCTCAGGGCGTTTTGAACAATCTCTTATTGGCCACAGATTCTGTATTAGCTTCACCAAGGGCTGATAGCATATTTTAACAGCTGACGCAGTCTTCCATCTCAGCTCCTATCTACTAAGATGGGCGGAAGCAATTGTGCGTATGCGTCTCGCGAGGCTCCCTAGGTATGGTCTCAGCTATTGCCCTGTCACAGACGCAATGTGGCTCAGCCCTCACGACTAACGTGTGAAAACCAATAGGGGCCGCGCTCCTCATACTTTGCTGAGCGGAAGTCGCAGCTGCTGCTCATTTACAAGGGCCATCTACAGCTCATTGGTTCAATTGCCCCTGGAATATTCTCAGCTATGCTAAACTGCCTCGATGCTGCGCAATTACGAAGAGCTAATTGCCAACTTAGTTCGTTAGTTCGTTATCTATAGAAAACCCCTATAAGAAGGCCCTGCCCTCCCTCTCCAAGAGATAGATGAGAGCAGGAGAAGTAGGTTAGAGGGTAGGGCTAAGGGTAACAGGGGAGTTAGGAGGAGCACGTTAGTTATGTTAAGGTTTGCAAAAGGGGATAGTTCCTCCGTCTTCCTTCCTTATCCGAGCCGACAACAATGGCCCTGCAAAGTCCAGCCTCACTTAATACTTTCATTGACGTGCATTACGATACAGACAATACTTCCGCCTTCAAGCCTTTTCAAGTCTTTCTAATATCGAAATGGACTCCCCTTCCCCATCCACAGCTTGGTAAGAAAGCCTTTGAAATTTGCAGTATATTTTGCTGACTTGTTAGCTCTGATACTCCTGATACACCAAATATGTCAGACGATGGCGAACCAAGTATTTTTGAGGCCCTTTTAAGTCTTTCTAATATCGAAATGGACTCTCTTTCCCTGTCTACAGCTTGGTAAGAAAGCCTTTGAAATTTGCAGTATATTTTGCTGACTTGTTAGCTCTGATACTCCTGATACACCAAATATGTCAGACGATGGCGAACCAAGTATTTTTGAGGCCCTTTTAAGTCTTTCTAATATCGAAATGGACTCCCCTTCCCCATCCACAGCTTGGTAAGAAAGCCTTTGAAATTTGCAGTATATTTTGCTGACTTGTTAGCTCTGATACTCCTGATACACCAAATATGTCAGACGATGGCGAACCAAGTATTTTTGAGGACATAGATGGGACTATATCTAAAATCAACGCCGTCATTGCTGTCATTAATGACAAGTCAAATATCCCAAGAAGTTTCAAGATGTTAACCAGACAACTTTATCTCATCTCGAAAATTTTCGAAAACACCGAGACATATATTGAAAGAGCAAACGAGACCACCAAAACTGATTTAGCGCTTACTATTAAGAAATGGAAATACAAAGCTATGGATCTCTACGACTTGTTTGTACCAGAAGATTGTTACTCGCAGCTAGATAAGAGCATTCAGGTTATAAAATGGTTTTTAGACAACCTAAAAGGTATAGTAACGAAGTTCCCAGAGACAACAACATCCAGAAGTAAAGAAGCGCTGGCAAAAGCTATTAAGGAAGTAACACAAATGGAGTCGGAGTCTTTCTCAAATACCGATGATCTACGGAGGCAAACATTTACACACTTTGGCAGTGGCCCCCGTAGTGGGCACCAAAACATCACCACCGGCAATAGCAATCAGTACATTTCGGTGGGGGGGAACCAGATAAATGGCCCTGGTACACAGTACATTGGTACGAATTTTATTGCATGATTATGGCAAAATAGTACCATTGCGCCCTATATATAGTGTTTGAGAGAGCCCGGAGTAGTATCCTTGGGTCATCTGGGTACGGTAGTCGGGTTGTTCAGGAGGCGCTGGCCATGGAATGTAATCATATCGGATACGAAACTCAGTAGACGCATAAATGTCATCCTTTTGTGATATCTTCTGTGTGCCTGTTACTCTTACTGTGGCGGCAATGGATAATAGTTTTCTGCTATTTTGTCTCTTCTACTGGATCAGAGGAAGTTTGGTAACTAACTTCAGAGACTGGGACTGAGACTGAGACCAGCAAAAAGCTAACTTAAGTAAAATTAACTTATATAACGCATAAGAATAAAATACCAACCCAACTACCTTTAGATATGGAGAACTGGTCTTTGAAGGTATCTCATATGGAAGTGTTCGAGCAAAGTACTAGCTAAGTCTGAGGAGTCTCTGAATACTACTATTCGCATCAAATGCCGAGACTCGCGTGACGTATAGAGTTACCGACTCCAGAATCCCTGGGAACATGCTGTAAAGCCCAACCACCTCACTTTAAACGCCAACCGGGAGGCTGCCCGGCCAGTATTAATTTGCCTTCTGCATTGAGAGATGCGCCGTCGCAGCTGATCCCAATGCTGTTATAAGTTTTTCTCGTATGGACGATCTCATCTTCCGCGACTCCGAGCTCGTCCCTTGGAATCCATAAGACTGGAGGACCAGAAGTGAGAGTTTCGTCTTGACAAGGACTTTGCAATATCTTCGTTGCAACGCGCATATCCTTGCCTTTACTTCCGGTTTGAGCCGTCAGCTGCTTGAAAATGGGTCGCGAGGAAAGCCAATGTAATCCACTTTTATGATCTAACGAAAAATGAAACAGTGCAGTGAAGGCCATAGTAGCAATCATAATTATCGCTTGTGCGGTGCATGTTGCATTGCCGTCAGCATCGCGGACGAGAAAGAATAGACCAGCAAGGCATAATTCCATAAAGTATATGCCTGTCATTAGCTGACGAATTGCTGTT
>JPJS01000186.1:0-10605 GCA_000750665.1 Pseudogymnoascus sp. VKM F-3557
TATTGATGTTGGCCACGGCAAGGAGAGGGCGGATTCAAAGATTAGAGGTAGGCTTCCAACCCACGCCATGATGCTTGTTGATCGTGTGACACTTGTTGACGAACCATTTTTACAGAGGCCACAGGATGGAATATTCGAAACCACAACTGCAAACAAATCCTCCTCGGCGTCTCCCACGACGCTGGCTACGCCCCCTTTCTCGACGAACTCCTGAGAGACGAATCCACCACGCGCCGCATCTCCATCATAGAAGGCACGCCGATCGTGCGTGAGCTCGCCGCCACCGACACCCGCGTCCTAAACTTTGACCATATCTTCCGCAACGATAAGCTCCTTGAGCGCCACTCCCCCTTTAGCCAATTCCAGCAGCTGTCCCTGCAGCCCATAGGCAACGGCCGCGGTCAGAGCCCAACGCCGCCGGGCACCTGGGCTGGCGTCACTAGCATCCCCCTTACAACCCCACCACCCATGGTCTTCCCGTGGCCGTCAAGAACAGCACCACCAACTCTTCCACTGCGGCCCTCAATATCGTGACCCCGCACCCAAAACTCAACGACTGGATGCCCGGCTACCGCGGGCTCGACCCTGGTCTCGCGGCTGTGGGAGGCAATGGGAAAGGGGAGGATAGGGTGTGCGCGGCGTTTAAGTGTCGTTTTGGGGCTGAGGGGCATCCGCCGGGGACGGTGATTAGACACCCGAAGAAGTGGGATAAGGAGTATTATTAGGCTCCCCCTTCTGTGTTGGAGTGCACAACCAATACAGCAAATAGCAAACAAGCAACGATGGGTAGGGTGCTATTATTTTAACGCTGGGTAGGGTTAGCCATTTGCGTTGGCCTCTATGTCGCGTCTCTCCCTACTGCAGCCGCGCCCTCGTTGAGCAGCTTGAAGGACTCCTCGTCGTCAATCAGACAAAAGACGCGGCGAGCGTCTGGCTAAATATAGCCCAAGCTTATTACTCTAAACTGGCGGCCAGCCAAAGTTCGCCGGCATCGCTCCGATCAATATCACACACACAAAAGATAAAAGTAGCATTTTAAGTAGATACAATTCCATATGACGTTATTGTATCTGCTCCCACTTTGTTTTACTGCCACCGTCGCAGCTTCATTCGGCCTCATTTACTGACCCAGATAATTTGCAATATCCTGTGCGGCCTGGGTATCCTCATATGGCATGTAAGATGGGTCTTCCACACGACGTGGTTTGGGGTGCTTCAAGCGGCGTTCACTTTCACACCGACAAACAGGGTGTTAACCCTAACCCTGACCTGCCTACCCAAATTGCTGGCGTCGTTGATGGCGTGTCAGGAAGCCGCGAGCATCCGACGAGTGAGAATTACATGAAAAGCGAGATTCATCCTCATTCGCCCATATCAAATGCTCTATGAGAACCTCATGATGTTTGTCGAGCGCCCAGAGAGCTACTCGGTGTCGATGATGGAGCAGAACCTCATCAACGGCGTATTCCGTCAGGAAGGCCCGATGCCATGGAAGAAGATGGATCCGAAGTTGGATGCGAGCTGCCCCGAGCTAGAGGATGTGAATAACGGGTACAAGACTATATACAGCAAGCTGTGGAAGGTGAAGGCGTCGACGTGCGATTTAATGCGGGGGTAGCGGCCAGTTCAAGGCGAGATCAGTGCAAGAGGTAGAGGGCCATTGTCGGAAAATTTGACATGAAGAGACGAAATATTCGGTTACAATCATGGTGGTCAGAAAGGAGCGGATTAAAGGTTATGGGTTGTTGACGAAGACAAAGTGTAGCAAGAGTGAGGATGAGAGGGTCGGTGAGAACAGTAAGGACGAGAGTGATGATGGAAGTGAATCACGGTACAGGAACTGGAACATACGCCGGCTTGGTTCCCTTTCCGCTGGCTGGCTTGGTAATTGGAGGCCTTGTTTCTATCTGCGCATGGTTTTCCTCTGTTGGCTTCTCGTATGGGCCTCTTCTTTGTTGGGTTTGTGCGGCCATCGCAGCCATCCAGAGTTCGCTTCCCGGAACCCGACATATTGTTGCCCGTGATTTCTTTTGTCTTCTGACAACGAATTCGCGATTCTGCAGTACGCACCTGATCTTGTGTTGTGATTTACCTCGGCGCCACTTCACTATAATTCTACGCAACTATTGCTACCGTGGGGGCATACGACCTGGGCTACTCTAGCTTACACCACCACACCACCAATCAAGCATTCTACAGTACGGCGACAGTAATATTCGTACGGGCCTGTGCTTTTTTACATACAAACGCCCTGCAATTTCAGCACGGACCCGCACGAATATTACTGTCGTGGTACTGTACTACACGGCCCGCCTGTCACGGACCGGACCCTTGTGGAAACTCTATTTTCTGGGCCCCTGCCGTCAGTGTACCGCGGACCAGTAAGCTTCCAACAAACGACTATATCACCACAAACTCCATAGAAGCGGGGTAGTACTAAACATACAGTACAAACGAAATCACACAAACAAGGTACAGTAAGTAGTAATGATCGTTCCTTCCCAACGATGACCATTACTCAAAAAATCTCCAATACTCTACTTGTATCTTACTTTTACAAGCAGCAAGTACATAGACCCCGCTACTGTGCTACGTAGCAGAATGCCCAAGAGGAAGTTTTGAGCAAAGATGGAAACAGAATATCCAGACAATCCAGAGTCATGGAAACGCTTGGCACTACGTAGTGGCATCTCGACTGACATAGTCTTGGATGACTTAAAAAGCCTCACAAGACGACCGAATGCGAAGAGGCACACCAGGCAGGATGGCGCGCCACGGAACAAGGTCACCGCTCTTTCAGGCTCAACGGCACGCACAGATGATGCGCTTATCTTACGATCGATTCTCAAGAGAGGAGGCAACAATGACAAAGCACTGGACTACTTAATCGACTCGAAGTACGCAGACCGGAGATCTTGGGACAATGCGCTGGAGCGTTTAGGCCTACAAAGCGTTGGGGGAGTCCTAAAGCCCATTGCTCTCACGGCCGAGAGTGAGGGCGAAAGAACCCAGCGGACAACAGGTACACCTGCCCCCAGTCGTCGCGCAACCGTGGCGCAGGAAGCCTTTGGGACGCCAGTACAGCAGAAACCGAAACCGGGAACACCCCAGATTCCCCCAGCACCAAGGAAGGAGGCATCTGAAGAGCGGGCGAGGTACGTCGAAGGCACAGAGACATTGCATTTTTTTTTGGACGCACTGTGTCCATCGTCTCAGACGGCTGGATTTCATAAGACGGCCAAGTTGGAGGTTTATGGGGGGTTCAAAACGGCACTCAAACAGTACCAGACCTTTCAACCCTGGCAAATGATCGGTGAAGCCAAACGCGTAAAGTCCAGTGCTTCGATCCTATCCAATCGACCGGCCGGATCCGATTCTCCCAGGCCATCGTTGGAGCCTGTCCTCGGTTTGAGGACACTACGACTGGCAACCCAGAGGGAATGGCCTGGGTCACCGACGCCAGGGGCTAGATCTCGGGGAATGGGGATACAAGGGCTATTCCTTTCGAAAAATTCGTCGACCGCGAAACAGCCCATTGTGGACACTGGAAACGAAGACGAGGCCGAGGACGAGGACGAAGGCGAAGACCGAGACGAACCCGGAATTTCTAATCTGTTCGCAAGCGGAGAGATGACCGTCGTTTCTTTTGCGTGCAACTTTACTACCGAACTATTTTCAATTCGGTCGTTGTTACCATCTAATCAGACCCTCGCCTTAATCCCAGTTGCGTCCAATTTTCGCTTTGGAGCCAAATCCCCTTATGCTGTAAACGCCCGCGTAGACGGCGTCGTCTTCAAAGCTGGCTTCGAGTATTCACACACCATGAGCCCAAGTGACATGGCTAGCAGCCACCTTTTGATGGCCGAATTTAAAGCGCACAAAGACTCGCTGGTTACAAATCAGATGATATTTGAGTTTGCGGCCATTATCTCGACGATATATGGCGCAGGGGGTGAGGACTCATGTTTTGAGGGAAGGTATGCAAGCTGCGCCTCTTCCATTCTACCTCTATTAATACCACTTCGAAACTTGCTAACACATTTGGCACCAATAGTAGGTACCAGCTCGCTATATACCAGTCTGGAATTACACTCGGGATTATCCTCGCTAAATATAGTCAGTCTTGGGTACAATACATACAGAATGGCAACAGAGCAGTCGTACCGGCCGATGACCTCAAGGAGGACGAAATGCTGGTTCTACGCGTACTCCACAACTTTGATCTCGGTGATAAGGACGGGGGTTACAAATATTCGGCATTACTCAGTGCAATAGGAGGAAAGGAAACAGCAGGTTTGGCTGTCTAATATTTGGATCCTTTGGATCCTCGGTCGTCTGGTGGCTCGTCATGGAACCCCAATCCGCAAGGTATTGGCGAGCTGTACGACTGTCTTTAGTTCTCCATACCTCGCAACTGCGGCAAGGATTACCAGGCCGTCAAACGCAAAGGATCCCGGTATGTCATCGTGTACGGTTTCCAAGAAATTACCAATGCACCTAATATATGTTTTGTGCTGTGTGGCGATGTATGGCAAAGGACGGAGAATGGGATACTTTGGCGTTTGGGAACACACCTATTGCACCCGGGTTATGGGCTGTGCATGTTCCTGTTAATGAGTGGCTGTGGGGTCGTAGTTACCTCCGTATGCCTTCGTAACGAGTGACATATCCTGGTAGCTACAATACAACCGCATTTCCAGCTCCCAGATTTATGTTACTCCCGGCTTTTGATTTTGCATTCTATGGTGGTCCCGGATCATATTACTTACTTCTGTAAGTAAATTTCCCTCTGCTCGAAAGGTATCAAGAATTTTTTTATTATATCACACCCTTTTTTATTACAACGTAACTTAATGTTTTAAGGTAATATTACTCAAAATAATAATCCCCAATTCAGCAGTTGCGCTCACGTTCGCCTTCTGTAGTTTTCTGTAGTGCATTCGCCACTTCGAAGGTTCTCTATCTTTGCCCAATCTCACCTTGCTTTTTACTGCGCTTCTTTACAACTTGCCATGAGCTATATTGTGCTTCACGAAAGCTCTTGAGGTTTGTCGCAGTTTCTTTACAGACCTTACTAGAACTATAGGACTATTTACTACTTCAAAGTCTGCAAACCCATGATCGCGGATGTGATGCTCCAGTGATTGCTGACCTCGAGTAATATTGAGTAACAAACAGTGTACATGCTTCTACGTAGCTGCTGGAAGCACGTGACTATACTACAGTATGATAACGTGATTTACGCACGGACCATATTTTACACGGCGGGACGAGAGCTTCGCGGCAAGACCGAAGCAAAACTCTTTGTGTCGTTCACTTCACCAACAATGGCTCTAGGCTCTGACCTTATCCGGCTTCAGTTTGGACAAACAGGTGTCCTCCACCTTCCAAATGATTAATTATTTAATCGGGATTATAGGTTTGCTAAATCTAGGGTTGCTCGTCGTTCTCAACATCCCCGATACCTGGTCTTTGAGGTCAAGAATCCTCCTTGGACCGGCCAAAGCATTCCATATGGTCGAGGACACGGAGTGATCTTGATATCGATAAAAGGTTTTCGGTTTTGAGCCGCTGAGAGCTCAGGCCATTATCTGGCCGGACATTTCCATGGCTTGGACCACTGGAGTGCCAAGACTTGCCACGCTTCATGAAGCACGTGACAAGGAACAGCATTGAGATAGGTACCAGCCTCCCGGCTTTGTTTGTTTGTTTTCACTGTAATTTTGGAAACAACGAAGCGCAGTTCCACTGCCTCCACAATCACGAATTGTCATATTACCAACTGAATACTGGTCCCATTACTGTGGAGGTCGGTCTACATCATTCGGCCGCCCATTGCAATGACTTGCACCCAAAATGCTACGCCGGTGGCGTCGGAGGGACGGCATCATCACCAGCGCCCTGCGCCAGAAGACCCGAAGGTGGCGCATCGCCGCCAGGATGCCATTGTCTCCGCCGACCTCATTTTCGAAACAATTTTCCGCATCGACCACGACACTACTCACGATGCTCCTCCCGATGACCTCTCAAGCCTCACTACCCACCTGGATGATATGTGTCTCTCGCTCTCGCTCTCCACCGAACAAGACTCGATCCCCCAAGCCGCACCCTTCCTCGACCCAGAGCCATTCGAAACCCATTTTACAAAATCACGCTTCAACCTCAGCCCAACAATCATGCCTGAAGCTCTTCCGCTTGGTATGAGGCCACGGGACGACGCGGCTCAACCTGCGCTCTATTATGGCTGTCTTTTCTTTGCCGCATATGAGCGTTTCTCCCGTGGAATAAGCCAATTTTTCTGGGATCATATTGGTGAAATTGAGGCCAACAATTCCGATCTTCACTTCGGAGAAGATTCGTTGGCACCGATGCTAACTAAGTTCGTATTTATTCATTACCTTCTGCTATACTTGAATTGTTTCACTAATTATCCTGTACTATAGGCTCGACCGACGCAATGCTCTCGGTGCACAACTCCATGATGGAGAACGCGATAGCAACGGAGAGCTTCTATGGAAAGTATTTGGTGGCTTTAGTACACATGGCTTGGAAGGCATAATTATGGGCACGAGAGCGAACTGCCAATCTACAGGAGATGGTGTTGTGTTGAAGGCAGAGCTATTTGCTATGCTGATCCAACTTGCATTTATTGCATGCTGTAATGAAATATGCCCCTCTGGACGCGACTTGCCACAGGTGTGTCATTACTATACTCCACTCCAGTCTTACTGAAGCTAACCTTTCTCCGCACTACAAGGTTGTTGTTATCAACTTTACCGATCGATATGCACGCATCGTCCAAGGCACCCTTGCCCGCCCTCGTCCCAACTCTAACGAAGTGGACTTCCGAATCTCTGTTTCTGAACAACTGCTTTACGTGGACGAGAAGACAGACAAAATTATCCCTGATGTCTGGAAGCGGCTGTTGGGCTGGACGTTCTGCCGGGCTGCCAAAGCTGACAGAGGCAATGACAATAAAACTACAAGCGCCGTGCCTGAGGAGTACGTCAATCTCATTGTGTCCAAGACCAGGGAAAGAAGGGCGGATGATAACGAGGAAGAGGCTATGCGTATTGCGAGCAAGTCGACTGTCGCTTCTCTAAGGAAGAAGAACAAGGACATGTCGGCGGTGGACGAGCAGGATGACGACGGCAGCAGCAGCCCAGCGTCATCATCGTCGTCATCTTAGTCGCCATCATTGGACCGAGAGCGTACCCAATCCCCGACCTCCTCTGCCTCTTCTTCGTCAAAAACTATAGCCGCCAATATTGCCACCTTAGCCATTGGCACCGCCTAGGCTTGCGCTGGCGTTATTTCCTCTTTTGTCCGCATGGTAATGCCCTGGCGACCGGCCACGCACAACAATTGGTGCCGATACCCGCCGCGCAATCTTGGCCCATCTCCCGTCCCCATGTTGTGAGCCCAGGTCGGCAAACAATTCAATAATTACACGGTAGTACTGTTGGCGAGCTTGTCTTCTGCCGTTATTTGCGGTTGCTTGGTTGAATTGAATACGCCTAAAGGTATATTTTGTAGGGGCCCGGTTTATGACTCGAGCGTAGTCTGGATCCAAAAGCGGGTGGCTTCCACTTGACAGCGTACCGTCACCGTTGATTTCATTGTTTAATGTGGTGTTGACAGGACGAGGCAGTAAAACTGCACGGTCTGGCTTCATTTGAGGCCCTTTTCCACGCTTTGGAGTATGTTGAACCAACTCAATAGGCTTCCCATGCTTCCCGTCAACGACTGCTGATATTGACACTGCAAATGCTTGTATGTGTGCCGACTGGCCTTCTTGCATAAGGTGCATAGTAGTTCCTGCTGGCACGCTTGGATGCAGCGTGTACGAGCAGCTGATCTGCATATAATTACGCCTGTAGCAAGTCCAGTCGTTCTCTGTTAAGAAGAATCCTTCGCCGAACTTTCCAAAAATTTCTGGCCGGACCTGTTGTCCATCTGTAGTTTGGATACTTTGGTACAATAACTTTGTTGGGCTCAATGGAAGAGGCCCGTTCGGAATATTTGCAGGCTCCCGGCTATTGAGGCCTTGCGGAATGGTAAAGCCACTGCTAGATGCAGGTGATATCGGTATGTTCCTCATTTTGCCGGCTGGAGGCTGAGAGCGAGTTAACAGCTCAGAGTGGCGCCGCAGTTGCTGCGAATAAGCGCTGTATGGATTTCGTGCGGGCATGGATGGCGAAATCTGCGGAAGGTGAGGAAAACTAGACAATGGCAGCATGTCTGAGAATGAGCTACACGATGGAGAGTTGGCCAATACTGGCGGGAAAACGTTCGAATAAAAGGTGCTGTTGAAGTAAGGTTTGGTTCCACAAAGTAGACAGAACTGCGCTTTGGTGTATCTTCGGAAGAAAATCTTGATGCACGGGTTAGCCAAGGCCTATGAAATGGTATGCAGTTCACCAAATATTTTGTAGACATGAAATAAAAACGCTCGGGGATGACAACTTCGTTGGGTCTGTGATACACGCAGTCTTGGTTTTGTGCTCTCCCACATGACATACGTTGCTGCATCAAATTGAAAACAAAGCCTCAAGCTCTGCAACAGAGAGGATGCAAAATGACGAGCTGCCTGGATAGGATTCGCTGTCAAACTTAGCATTTGCCGACTGTGGGAAGTCTGGCGGCAGCCGGATTGCAATGTCCATAGCAAGACAAGCCTCATAAGCCGTAGAAGGTAGGGGTAAGAAGTGCGGGATTATCGGCATGTTAATGCTCAATGCCAGATCTATCAGTGTGATTCGGGATTGCAGACACTAGAAACGAGGGCGATAAAAGCCAGCTAGTCAGCACACTTACATTGCATTTTCTGAGACAGCATTGCCCATATACCGCAATTCTATCCTGGATGGCGCTGGCGGTTGTTGGTGATTCAATCTGTGTATGAACGTGCAGATTACTAGATTGCGTAGACACAACATGATCGTATGCCAGTACAGCCGGCTGAAGTGCTCTATCAGAAGGTCAGCGGAACTTCGACCGGTGGCCAGAAAAATAAAGGCGAGCTCCGATATGATCTAGATTATCTGCTATAGCTATAGGGCTGCGAGGGTGTAATAAATGCCTAGAATACAGCAGTGCGCTGGCAAGAGCTGCCGCATTAGTACATTGGAACGCATTAGTTGTGTGCGTATGCGTCGTACTTCAACTCGTCCCCCATTTGAGCAGGAGAGCTGTGACGTTTCCTCTCGCATTCCTGTATTAGGAAACATGCAGATGCAAACACAAGCACATCAAGACAGTTTGGCCGATCCCTTATAACTATTTGTATACATTGATAACAGCACGGACCATCTAATCCAATAAAAAAAAAATCACGAGGCAGGCAAGCGGTAGATCTACACCTAGGCTTCCGTACGATTTCTTACTCGGTAAAGATCTCTGCCAAGTTGCTTATAGGCATAGTTGGTATACTGGTATGCAGAGAGAAGTAATATCAATGTCGTATACAGAGCGGAGAACCCGCTACCTCGCAAGGGTACCCCGGTGAGACTAAACTGTGCCCGGCCATCAAACGGAACGGGCTCGTGAGCCACGCTCAGGACATGGATGTAATAGGCATCATGTCAAGAGATTCAGAAGGGTTGCAAATCAAGAAGGGGTGAAAGCATGTTATTCTATCAGATCAACGATCCTTTGAAACATATCGTGGATGTTTGAACGCTGCACTGCGCCTCCATCCTCTCATGGCTTCTTTAGACCTACAACATCAGAGTTTTGTATGACGTGGTCCATCGGAAAATTGTCCCAAACAAGTCTGGCGGACATGAACATGGGCTATGCTTCCCCACGACGACGCCCAATCATGGTTTGGGAAATGTGCCAGAATATTGTAACTCAGAGCTCCTCAAGCACATCTCGGCTTGTTACCATCACGGAATCTCGGCTTCTGCGAAAGCATTAACTTATTTGGCCTCCCATTTTATGCATCGATTACAGATTTTATCCCTAAATCTTGAAGCACCTCCCTTTCTCGAAAAGCAACTACCCCATCAATGTTCATATGGTCTGTTTCAAATCCCAATTTGTAAACCACCGCACCTGGCCCAATTTGGGTAGCATACCTTTGAAATTGCTTTTTGTTCTTTGATGCTACGAACGGATTTTTTCGGAAGCCAAAGTAGTTTTTGAACTCTAACCAAAAGCACAAATGACCACATATAAAGGTAGGGTTTTGGAATCGGATATCCGGGGTAGAAGCCTCGCCTTGTTGTTGGCTTTCCCTGAGATACTTCAGACCACGCCGACTTAACGCTACACAAAAGCTATCCTCCGCGAAGTTGGCTTCAGCTGCCTTGACCTGGTGTTTCTCGGTTCGTAAGGCGATTCCATATGGCGTGTTATCAATCGGCAGTAGTCGCAGAGCCGCTGATATCAACGCAGACACTATCTGACGGTCTAACTCAGTTTTTGTTCGCCGTAGTATGTCGTCCACTGTGGGCTGTTTAAGTCGTAATTTGAATGCAGTTGCGAAGACAGGCGACACGACAAATCGAGGGATTCCAATATACTTGACCGATGTTGCAGGTATGTGTGCTGGAGAGTCCAAGTGTTGTTGAAGCGCGTGCTGGCTGCCAAAGCTCCTGT